>CALNHX010007387.1:0-74943 GCA_940337035.1 Agriotes lineatus | reverse complement strand
GTCTGGAACGTTAAGGACGTATGGGACATTTAGGACGCCTGGGACATTAGGGACATATGGGACATATGTGACATCTGGGACGCCTGGGACATTAAGGACATATGGGACATATGGGACATCTGGGACGTCTGGGACGTTAGGGACATATGGGACATCTGGGACGTCTGGGACGTTAAGGACATGTGGGACATCTAGGACGTCTGTGACGTCTGGGACGTTAATGACATATGGGACATTTAGGACGCCTGGGACATTAGGGACATATGGGACATTTGCGACGTCTGGTACGTTAAGGATAATGGGACATCTAGGAAGTCTGGGACGTCTGGGACGTTAAGGACATAATGGACATTTAGGGCGCCTGGGACATTAGGGACATATGGGACATATGGTACAACTGGGACGCCTGGGACACTAGGAACATATGGGACATATGGGAGATCTGGGACGGCTGGGACGTTAGGGACATATAGGACATCTGGGACGTGTGGGACGTTAGTAACGTATGGGACATCTAGGACGTCTGAGACGTCTGGGACGTTAGAGACATACGGGACAGCTGGGACGTCTGGGACGTTAGGGACATATGGGACATTTAGGACGTCTGGGACGTTAGGGACATATTGGACATATGGGACATCTGGGACGTCAAGGACGTTAAGGACATACGGGACATCTAAGACGTCAGGGACGTTATTGACATATGGAACATTTAGGACTTTTGTCACGTATGGGACATCAGGGACGTCTGGGACGTCTGAAACGTTAGGGACATATGAGACATATGGGACATCTAAGACGTTTGGGACGTTAAGCACATATGGGATATCTGGGACGTCTGGAACGTCTGAGAGGTTAGGGACATATAGGACGTCTAAGACGCCTGGCACGTTAGGGATATATGGGACATCTAGGACGTCTGGGACGTCAAGGACGTTAAGGACATACGGGACATCTAAGACGTCAGGGACGTTATTGACATATGGAACATTTAGGACGTTTGTCACGTATGGGACATCAGGGACGTCTGGGACGTCTGAAACGTTAGGGACATATGAGACATATAGGACATCTAGGACGTCTGGGACGTTAGGGACATATGAGACATATGGGATACCTAAGACGTTTGGGACGTTAGGGACATATGGGACAACTGGGACGTCTGGCACGTCTGAGAGGTTAGGGACATATAGGACGTCTAAGACGTCTGGGACGTTAGGGATATATGGGACATCTATTCCGTCTGGGACGTTAAGGACGTTAAGGACATACGGGACATCTAAGACGTCTGGGACGTTAGGGACATATGGGACTTCTAGGACGTTTGGGACGTTATTGACAAATGGAACATCTAGGACGTTTGTAACGTATGGGACATCAGGGACGTCTGGGACGTTAGGGACATATGGGACTTATGGACGTCTGGGACGTTATGGACATATGGAACATCTAGGACGTCAGAGACGTCTGGGACGTTAGGGACATGTGGGACATCTAGGACGTCTGGGATGTTAGGGACATATGGGACATATTGGACATCTAGGACGTCAGGGACGTTAGGGACATATGGGACATCTGGGACGTCTGGGACGTTAGAGACATACGGGACATCTAGGACGTCTGGGACGTTAGGGATATATGGGACATCTGGGACGTCTGGGACGTCAAGGACGTTAAGGACATACGTGACATCTAAGACGTCTGGGACGTTAGGGACATATGGGACTTATGGACGTCTGGGACGTTAGGGAGATATGGAACATTTAGGACGTCTGAGACGTCTGGGACGTTAGGAACAAGTGGGACATCTAGGACGTCTGGGATGTTAGGGACATATGGGACATATTGGACATCTAGGACGTCTGGGACGTTAGGGACATATGGGACATCTGGGACGTCTGGGACGTTAGAGACATACGGGACATCTAGGACGTCTGGGACGTTAGGGATATATGGGACATCTAGGACGTCTGGAACGTCTGGTACGTTAAGGACATCTGGGATATCTAAGACGTCTAGGACGGTAGAGACATATGGGACATCTGGGACGTCTGGGACGTTAGGGACATATGGGACATCTGGGACGTCTGGGACATCTGAGAGGTTGGGACATATAGGACGTCTAAGACGTCCGGGACGTTAGGGACATATGCGACATCTAGGACCTCTGGGACGTCTGGGACGGTAGGGACATACGGGACAACTGAAACGTCTGGGACGTTATGGACATATGGGTCATTTGTGACGTCTTGGACGTTAGGGACATATGGAACATCTAGGACGCTTGGGACGTTAGGGACATATGGGACATATGGGACATCTGGGACGTCTGGGACGTTAGGGACATATGGAACATCTGGGACGTCTGGGACGTTAAGGACATATGGGACATCTAGGACGTCTAGGACGTCTGGAACGTTAAGGACGTATGGGACATTTAGGACGCCTGGGACATTAGGGACATATGGAACATATGGGACATCTGGGACGCCTGGAACGTTACGGACATATGGGACATCGAGGACGTTTGGGACGTCTGGGACGTTAAGGACGTATGGGACATTTAGGACGCCTGGGACATTAGGGACATATGGGACATATGGGACATATGGGACATCTGGGACGTCTGGGAAGTTAAGGACATATGGGACATCTAGGACGTCTGGGACGTTAAAGACATATGGGACATTTAGGACGCCTGGGACATTAGGGACCTATGGGACATATGGGACATCTGGGACGCCTGGGAGATTAGGGACATATGGGACATATAGAACATCTGGGACGTCTGGGACGTTAGGGACATATAGGACATCTAAGACGTTGGACGTTAGGGACATATGGGACATCTGGGACCGCTGGGACGCCTGGGACATTAGGGACATATGGGACATATGGAACATCTGGGACGTGTGGAACGTTAAGGACATATGGGACATCTAAGACGTCTGGGACGTTAAGGACATATGGGACAACTGGGACGCCTGGGACACTAGGAACATATGGGACATATGGGAGATCTGGGACGGCTGGGACGTTAGGGACATATAGGACATCTGGGACGTCTGGGACGTTAGTAACGTATGGGACATCTAGGACGTCTGAGACGTCTGGGACGTTAGAGACATACGGGACAGCTGGGACGTCTGGGACGTTAGGGACATATGGGACATTTAGGACGTCTGGGACGTTAGGGACATATTGGACATATGGGACATCTGGGACGTCAAGGACGTTAAGGACATACGTGACATCTAAGCCGTCAGGGACGTTATTGACATATGGAACATTTAGGACGTTTGTCACGTATGGCACATCAGGGACGTCTGGGACGTCTGAAACGTTAGGGACATATGAGACATATGGGACATCTAAGACGTTTGGGACGTTAAGCACATATGGGATATCTGGGACGTCTGGGACGTCTGAGAGGTTAGGGACATATAGGACGTCTTAGACGCCTGGCACGTTAGGGATATATGGGACATCTAGGACGTCTGGGACGTCAAGGACGTTAAGGACATACGGGACATCTAAGACGTCAGGGACGTTATTGGCATATGGAACATTTAGGACGTTTGTCACGTATGGGACATCAGGGACGTCTGGGACGTCTGAAACGTTAGGGACATATGAGACATATAGGACATCTAGGACGTCTGGGACGTTAGGGACATATGAGACATATGGGATACCTAAGACGTTTGGGACGTTAGGGACATATGGGACATCTGGGACGTCTGGCACGTCTGAGAGGTTAGGGACATATAGGACGTCTAAGACGTCTGGGACGTTAGGGATATATGGGACATCTATTCCGTCTGGGACGTTAAGGACGTTAAGGACATACGGGACATCTAAGACGTCTGGGACGTTAGGGACATATGGGACTTCTAGGACGTTTGGGACGTTATTGACAAATGGAACATCTAGGACGTTTGTAACGTATGGGACATCAGGGACGTCTGGGACGTTAGGGACATATGGGACTTATGGACGTCTGGGACGTTATGGACATATGGAACATCTAGGACGTCAGAGACGTCTGGGACGTTAGGGACATGTGGGACATCTAGGACGTCTGGGATGTTAGGGACATATGGGACATATTGGACATCTAGGACGTCAGGGACGTTAGGGACATATGGGACATCTGGGACGTCTGGGACGTTAGAGACATACGGGACATCTAGGACGTCTGGGACGTTAGGGATATATGGGACATCTAGGACGTCTGGGACGTCAAGGACGTTAAGGACATACGTGACATCTAAGACGTCTGGGACGTTAGGGACATATGGGACTTATGGACGTCTGGGACGTTAGGGAGATATGGAACATTTAGGACGTCTGAGACGTCTGGGACGTTACTAACAAGTGGGACATCTAGGACGTCTGGGATGTTAGGGACATATGGGACATATTGGACATCTAGGACGTCTGGGACGTTAGGGACATATGGGACATCTGGGACGTCTGGGACGTTAGAGACATACGGGACATCTAGGACGTCTGGGACGTTAGGGATATATGGGACATCTAGGACGTCTGGAACGTCTGGTACGTTAAGGACATCTGGGATATCTAAGACGTCTAGGACGGTAGAGACATATGGGACATCTGGGACGTCTGGGACGTCTGAGAGGTTAGGGACATATAGGACGTCTAAGACGTCTGGGACGTTAGGGATATATGGGACATCTAGGACGTCTGGGACGTCAAGGACGTTAAAGACATGCGGGACATCTAAGACGTCTGGGACGTTAGGGACATATGGGACTTCTAGGACGTTTGTGACGTTATTGACATATGGAACATCTAGGACGTTTGTCATGTATGGGACATCAGGGACGTCTGGGACGTTAGGGACATATGGGACTTATGGACGTATGGGACGTTAGGGACATATGGAGCATTTAGGACGTCTGAGACGTCTGGGACGTTAGGAACATGTGGGACATCTAGGACGTCAGGGATGTTAGGGACATATGGGACATATTGGACATCTAGGACGTCTGGGACGTTATGGACATATGGGACATCTGGGACGTCTGGGACGTTAGAGACATACGGGACATCTAGGACGTCTGGGACGTTAGGGATATATGGGACATCTAGGTCGTCTGGAACGTCTGGTACGTTAAGGACATCTGGGATATCTAGGACGTCTAAAACGGTAGAGACATATGGGACATCTGGGACGTCTGGGACGTTAGGGACATATAGGACATCTAAGACGTTTGGGACGTTAGGGACATATGGGACATCTGGGACGTCTGGGAAGTTAGGGACATATGGGACATCTGGGACGTCTGGTACATCTGAGAAGTTAGGGACATATAGGACGTCTAAGACGTCTGGGACGTTAGGGATATATAGGACATCTAGGACATCTGGGACGTCAAGGACGGTAAGGACATAAGGGACATCTAAGACGTCTGGGACGTTAGGGACATGTGGGACATCTAGGACGTCTGGGATGTTAGGGACATATTGGACATATTGGACATCTAGGCCGTCTGGGACGTTAGGGACATATGGGACATCTGAGACGTCTGGGACGTTAGGGACATACGGGACATCTAGGACGTCTGGGACGATAGGGACATATGGGACATCCAGGACGTCTGGAACGTCTGGTACGTTAGGGACATCTGGGATATCTAGGACGTCTGGGACGTTAGGGAGATATGGGACATCCTGGACGTCTGGGACGTTAAGGACATATGGGACATCTAGGACGTCTGGGACGTCTGGGACGTTAGGGACATATAGGACATCTAGGACGTCTGGGACATTAGGGACATATGCGACATCTAGCACCTCTGGGACGTCTTGGACGGTAGGGACATACGAGACAGCTAGAACGTCTGGGACGTTATGGACATAAGGGTCATTTTGGACGTCTGGGACGTTAGGGACATATGGAACATCTAGGACGCCTGGGACGTTAGGGACATATGGGACATATGGGTCATCTGGGACGTCTGGGACGTTAGGGACACATGGAACATCTGGGACGTCTGGGACGTTAAGGACATATGGGACATCTAGAACGTCTGGGACGTCTGGAACGTTAAGGACGTATGGGACATTTAGGACGCCTGGGACATTAGGGACATATGGGACATATGTGACATCTGGGACGCCTGGAACATTAAGGACATATGGGACATATGGGACATCTGGAACGTCTGGGACGTTAGGGACATATGGGACATCTGGGACGTCTGGGACGTTAAGGACATGTGGGACATCTAGGACGTCTGTGACGTCTGGGACGTTAATGACATATGGGACATTTAGGACGCCTGGGACATTAGGGACAAATGGGACATTTGCGACGTCTGGTACGTTAAGGATAATGGGACATCTAGGAAGTCTGGGACGTCTGGGACGTTAAGGACATAATGGACATTTAGGGCGCCTGGGACATTAGGGACATATGGGACATATGGTACAATTGGGACGCCTGGGACACTAGGAACATATGGGACATATGGGAGATCTGGGACGGCTGGGACGTTAGGGACATATAGGACATCTGGGACGTCTGGGACGTTAGTAACGTATGGGACATCTAGGACGTCTGAGACGTCTGGGACGTTAGAGACATACGGGACAGCTGGGACGTCTGGGACGTTAGGGACATATGGGACATTTAGGACGTCTGGGACGTTAGGGACATATTGGACATATGGGACATCTGGGACGTCAAGGACGTTAAGGACATACGGGACATCTAAGACGTCAGGGACGTTATTGACATATGGAACATTTAGGACTTTTGTCACGTATGGGACATCAGGGACGTCTGGGACGTCTGAAACGTTAGGGACATATGAGACATATGGGACATCTAAGACGTTTGGGACGTTAAGCACATATGGGATATCTGGGACGTCTGGGACGTCTGAGAGGTTAGGGACATATAGGACGTCTAAGACGCCTGGCACGTTAGGGATATATGGGACATCTAGGACGTCTGGGACGTCAAGGACGTTAAGGACATACGGGACATCTAAGACGTCAGGGACGTTATTGACATATGGAACATTTAGGACGTTTGTCACGTATGGGACATCAGGGACGTCTGGGACGTCTGAAACGTTAGGGACATATGAGACATATAGGACATCTAGGACGTCTGGGACGTTAGGGACATATGAGACATATGGGATACCTAAGACGTTTGGGACGTTAGGGACATATGGGACATCTGGGACGTCTGGCACGTCTGAGAGGTTAGGGACATATAGGACGTCTAAGACGTCTGGGACGTTAGGGATATATGGGACATCTATTCCGTCTGGGACGTTAAGGACGTTAAGGACATACGGGACATCTAAGACGTCTGGGACGTTAGGGACATATGGGACTTCTAGGACGTTTGGGACGTTATTGACAAATGGAACATCTAGGACGTTTGTAACGTATGGGACATCAGGGACGTCTGGGACGTTAGGGACATATGGGACTTATGGACGTCTGGGACGTTATGGACATATGGAACATCTAGGACGTCAGAGACGTCTGGGACGTTAGGGACATGTGGGACATCTAGGACGTCTGGGATGTTAGGGACATATGGGACATATTGGACATCTAGGACGTCAGGGACGTTAGGGACATATCGGACATCTGGGACGTCTGGGACGTTAGAGACATACGGGACATCTAGGACGTCTGGGACGTTAGGGATATATGGGACATCTGGGACGTCTGGGACGTCAAGGACGTTAAGGACATACGTGACATCTAAGACGTCTGGGACGTTAGGGACATATGGGACTTATGGACGTCTGGGACGTTAGGGAGATATGGAACATTTAGGACGTCTGAGACGGCTGGGACGTTAGGAACAAGTGGGACATCTAGGACGTCTGGGATGTTAGGGACATATGGGACATATTGGACATCTAGGACGTCTGGGACGTTAGAGACATATGGGACTTATGGACGTCTGGGACGTTATGGACATATGGAACATCTAGGACGTCAGAGACGTCTGGGACGTTAGGGACATGTGGGACATCTAGGACGTCTGGGATGTTAGGGACATATGGGACATATTGGACATCTAGGACGTCAGGGACGTTAGGGACATATGGGACATCTGGGACGTCTGGGACGTTAGAGACATACGGGACATCTAGGACGTCTGGGACGTTAGGGATATATGGGACATCTAGGACGTCTGGGACGTCAAGGACGTTAAGGACATACGTGACATCTAAGACGTCTGGGACGTTAGGGACATATGGGACTTATGGACGTCTGGGACGTTAGGGAGATATGGAACATTTAGGGCGTCTGAGACGTCTGGGACGTTACTAACAAGTGGGACATCTAGGACGTCTGGGATGTTAGGGACATATGGGACATATTGGACATCTAGGACGTCTGGGACGTTAGGGACATATGGGACATCTGGGACGTCTGGGACGTTAGAGACATACGGGACATCTAGGACGTCTGGGACGTTAGGGATATATGGGACATCTAGGACGTCTGGAACGTCTGGTACGTTAAGGACATCTGGGATATCTAAGACGTCTAGGACGGTAGAGACATATGGGACATCTGGGACGTCTGGGACGTCAGAGAGGTTAGGGACATATAGGACGTCTAAGACGTCTGGGACGTTAGGGATATATGGGACATCTAGGACGTCTGGGACGTCAAGGACGTTAAAGACATGCGGGACATCTAAGACGTCTGGGACGTTAGGGACATATGGGACTTCTAGGACGTTTGTGAAGTTATTGACATATGGAACATCTAGGACGTTTGTCATGTATGGGACATCAGGGACGTCTGGGACGTTAGGGACATATGGGACTTATGGACGTATGGGACGTTAGGGACATATGGAGCATTTAGGACGTCTGAGACGTCTGGGACGTTAGGAACATGTGGGACATCTAGGACGTCAGGGATGTTAGGGACATATGGGACATATTGGACATCTAGGACGTCTGGGACGTTATGGACATATGGGACATCTGGGACGTCTGGGACGTTAGAGACATACGGGACATCTAGGACGTCTGGGACGTTAGGGATATATGGGACATCTAGGACGTCTGGAACGTCTGGTACGTTAAGGACATCTGGGATATCTAGGACGTCTAAAACGGTAGAGACATATGGGACATCTGGGACGTCTGGGACGTTAGGGACATATAGGACATCTAAGACGTTTGGGACGTTAGGGACATATGGGACATCTGGGACGTCTGGGAAGTTAGGGACATATGGGACATCTGGGACGTCTGGTACATCTGAGAAGTTAGGGACATATAGGACGTCTAAGACGTCTGGGACGTTAGGGATATATAGGACATCTAGGACATCTGGGACGTCAAGGACGGTAAGGACATAAGGGACATCTAAGACGTCTGGGACGTTAGGGACATGTGGGACATCTAGGACGTCTGGGATGTTAGGGACATATTGGACATATTGGACATCTAGGCCGTCTGGGACGTTAGGGACATATGGGACATCTGAGACGTCTGGGACGTTAGGGACATACGGGACATCTAGGACGTCTGGGACGATAGGGACATATGGGACATCCAGGACGTCTGGAACGTCTGGTACGTTAGGGACATCTGGGATATCTAGGACGTCTGGGACGTTAGGGAGATATGGGACATCCTGGACGTCTGGAACGTTAAGGACATATGGGACATCTAGGACGTCTGGGACGTCTGGGACGTTAGGGACATATAGGACATCTAGGACGTCTGGGACATTAGGGACATATGCGACATCTAGCACCTCTGGGACGTCTTGGACGGTAGGGACATACGAGACAGCTAGAACGTCTGGGACGTTATGGACATAAGGGTCATTTTGGACGTCTGGGACGTTAGGCACATATGGAACATCTAGGACGCCTGGGACGTTAGGGACATATGGGACATATGGGTCATCTGGGACGTCTGGGACGTTAGGGACACATGGAACATCTGGGACGTCTGGGACGTTAAGGACATATGGGACATCTAGAACGTCTGGGACGTCTGGAACGTTAAGGACGTATGGGACATTTAGGACGCCTGGGACATTAGGGACATATGGGACATATGTGACATCTGGGACGCCTGGAACATTAAGGACATATGGGACATATGGGACATCTGGAACGTCTGGGACGTTAGGGACATATGGGACATCTGGGACGTCTGGGACGTTAAGGACATGTGGGACATCTAGGACGTCTGTGACGTCTGGGACGTTAATGACATATGGGACATTTAGGACGCCTGGGACATTAGGGACATATGGGACATTTGCGACGTCTGGTACGTTAAGGATAATGGGACATCTAGGAAGTCTGGGACGTCTGGGACGTTAAGGACATAATGGACATTTAGGGCGCCTGGGACATTAGGGACATATGGGACATATGGTACAATTGGGACGCCTGGGACACTAGGAACATATGGGACATATGGGAGATCTGGGACGGCTGGGACGTTAGGGACATATAGGACATCTGGGACGTCTGGGACGTTAGTAACGTATGGGACATCTAGGACGTCTGAGACGTCTGGGACGTTAGAGACATACGGGACAGCTGGGACGTCTGGGACGTTAGGGACATATGGGACATTTAGGACGTCTGGGACGTTAGGGACATATTGGACATATGGGACATCTGGGACGTCAAGGACGTTAAGGACATACGGGACATCTAAGACGTCAGGGACGTTATTGACATATGGAACATTTAGGACTTTTGTCACGTATGGGACATCAGGGACGTCTGGGACGTCTGAAACGTTAGGGACATATGAGACATATGGGACATCTAAGACGTTTGGGACGTTAAGCACATTTGGGATATCTGGGACGTCTGGGACGTCTGAGAGGTTAGGGACATATAGGACGTCTAAGACGCCTGGCACGTTAGGGATATATGGGACATCTAGGACGTCTGGGACGTCAAGGACGTTAAGGACATACGGGACATCTAAGACGTCAGGGACGTTATTGACATATGGAACATTTAGGACGTTTGTCACGTATGGGACATCAGGGACGTCTGGGACGTCTGGGACGTTAGGGACATATGAGACATATGGGATACCTAAGACGTTTGGGACGTTAGGGACATATGGGACATCTGGGACGTCTGGCACGTCTGAGAGGTTAGGGACATATAGGACGTCTAAGACGTCTGGGACGTTAGGGATATATGGGACATCTATTCCGTCTGGGACGTTAAGGACGTTAAGGACATACGGGACATCTAAGACGTCTGGGACGTTAGGGACATATGGGACTTCTAGGACGTTTGGGACGTTATTGACAAATGGAACATCTAGGACGTTTGTAACGTATGGGACATCAGGGACGTCTGGGACGTTAGGGACATATGGGACTTATGGACGTCTGGGACGTTATGGACATATGGAACATCTAGGACGTCAGAGACGTCTGGGACGTTAGGGACATGTGGGACATCTAGGACGTCTGGGATGTTAGGGACATATGGGACATATTGGACATCTAGGACGTCAGGGACGTTAGGGACATATCGGACATCTGGGACGTCTGGGACGTTAGAGACATACGGGACATCTAGGACGTCTGGGACGTTAGGGATATATGGGACATCTGGGACGTCTGGGACGTCAAGGACGTTAAGGACATACGTGACATCTAAGACGTCTGGGACGTTAGGGACATATGGGACTTATGGACGTCTGGGACGTTAGGGAGATATGGAACATTTAGGACGTCTGAGACGGCTGGGACGTTAGGAACAAGTGGGACATCTAGGACGTCTGGGATGTTAGGGACATATGGGACATATTGGACATCTAGGACGTCTGGGACGTTAGGGACATATGGGACATCTGGGACGTCTGGGACGTTAGAGACATACGGGACATCTAGGACGTCTGGGACGTTAGGGATATATGGGACATCTAGGACGTCTGGAACGTCTGGTACGTTAAGGACATCTGGGATATCTAAGACGTCTAGGACGGTAGAGACATATGGGACATCTGGGACGTCTGGGACGTTAGGGACATATGGGACATCTGGGACGTCTGGGACATCTGAGAGGTTGGGACATATAGGACGTCTAAGACGTCTGGGACGTTAGGGACATATGCGACATCTAGGACGTCTGGGACGGTAGGGACATACGGGACAACTGAAACGTCTGGGACGTTATGGACATATGGGTCATTTGTGACGTCTTGGACGTTAGGGACATATGGAACATCTAGGACGCTTGGGACGTTAGGGACATATGGGACATATGGGACATCTGGGACGTCTGGGACGTTAGGGACATATGGAACATCTGGGACGTCTGGGACGTTAAGGACATATGGGACATCTAGGACGTCTGGGACGTCTGGAACGTTAAGGACGTATGGGACCTTTAGGACGCCTGGGACATTAGGGACTTATGGAACATATGGGACATCTGGGACGCCTGGAACGTTACGGACATATGGGACATCTGAGACGTCTGGGACGTTAAGGACATATGGGACATCGAGGACGTTTGGGACGTCTGGGACGTTAAGGACGTATGGGACATTTAGGACGCCTGGGACATTAGGGACATATGGAACATATGGGACATCTGGGACGCCTGGAACGTTACGGACATATGGGACATCTGAGACGTCTGGGACGTTAAGGACATATCTGACATCGAGGACGTTTGGGACGTCTGGAACGTTAAGGACGTATGGGACATTTAGGACGCCTGGGACATTAGGGACATATGGAACATATGGGACATCTGGGACATCTGGGACGCCTGGAACGTTACGGACACATGGGACATCTGAGACGTCTGGGACGTTAAGGACATATGGGACATCGAGGACGTTTGGGACGTCTGGAACGTTAAGGACGTATGGGACATTTAGGACGCCTGGGACATTAGGGACATATGGAACATATGGGACATCTAGGACATCTGGGACGCCTGGAACGTTACGGACATATGGGACATCTGAGACGTCTGGAACGTTAAGGACATATGGGACATCGAGGACGTTTGGGACGTCTGGGACGTTAGTAACGTATGGGGCATCTTGGACGTCTGAGACGTCTGGGACGTTAGAGACATACGGGACAGCTGGGACGTCTGGGACGTTAGGAACATATGGGACATTTAGGACGTCTGGGACGTTAGGGACATATTGGACATATGGGACATCTGGGACGTCAAGGACGTTAAGGACATACGGGACATCTAAGACGTCAGGGACGTTATTGACATATGGAACATTTAGGACGTTTGTCACGTATGGGACATCAGGGACGTCTGGGACGTCTGAAACGTTAGGGACATATGAGACATATGGGACATCTAAGACGTTTGGGACGTTAAGCACATATGGGATATCTGGGACGTCTGGGACGTCTGAGAGGTTAGGGACATATAGGACGTCTAAGACGCCTGGCACGTTAGGGATATATGGGACATCTAGGACGTCTGGGACGTCAAGGACGTTAAGGACATACGGGACATCTAAGACGTCAGGGACGTTATTGACATATGGAACATTTAGGACGTTTGTCACGTATGGGACATCAGGGACGTCTGGGACGTCTGAAACGTTAGGGACATATGAGACATATAGGACATCTAGGACGTCTGGGACGTTAGGGACATATGAGACATATGGGATACCTAAGACGTTTGGGACGTTAGGGACATCTGGGACGTCTGGCACGTCTGAGTGGTTAGGGACATATAGGACGTCTAAGACGTCTGGGACGTTAGGGATATATGGGACATCTATTCCGTCTGGGACGTTAAGGACGTTAAGGACATACGGGACATCTAAGACGTCTGGGACGTTAGGGACATATGGGACTTCTAGGACGTTTGGGACGTTATTGACAAATGGAACATCTAGGACGTTTAGTAACGTATGGGACATCAGGGACGTCTGGGACGTTAGGGACATATGGGACTTATGGACGTCTGGGACGTTATGGACATATGGAACATCTAGGACGTCAGAGACGTCTGGAACGTTAGGGACATGTGGGACATCGAGGACGTCTGGGATGTTAGGGACATATGGGACATATTGGACATCTAGGAAGTCAGGGACGTTAGGGACATATGGGACATCTGGGACGTCTGGGACGTTAGAGACATACGGGACATCTAGGACGTCTGGGACGTTAGGGATATATGGGACATCTAGGACGTCTGGGACGTCAAGGACGTTAAGGACATACGTGACATCTAAGACGTCTGGGACGTTAGGGACATATGGGACTTATGGACGTCTGGGACGTTAGGGAGATATGGAACATTTAGGACGTCTGAGACGTCTGGGACGTTAGGAACAAGTGGGACATCTAGGACGTCTGGGATGTTAGGGACATATGGGACATATTGGACATCTAGGACGTCTGGGACGTTAGGGACATATGGGACATCTGGGACATCGAGGACGTTTGGGACGTCTGGGACGTTAGTAACGTATGGGGCATCTAGGACGTCTGAGACGTCTGGGACGTTAGAGACATACGGGACAGCTGGGACGTCTGGGACGTTAGGAACATATGGGACATTTAGGACGTCTGGGACGTTAGGGACATATTGGACATATGGGACATCTGGGACGTCAAGGACGTTAAGGACATATGGGACATATTGGACATCTAGGACGTCTGGGACGTTAGGGACATATGGGACATCTGGGACGTCTGGAACGTTAGAGACATACGGGACATCTAGGACGTCTGGGACGTTAGGGATATATCGGACATCTAGGACGTCTGGAACGTCTGGTACGTTAAGGACATCTGGGATATCTAGGACGTCTAGGACGGTAGAGACATATGGGACATCTGGGACGTCTGGGACGTTAGGGACATATGGGACATCCGGGACGTCTGGGACATCTGAGAGGTTGGGACATATAGGACGTCTAAGACGTCTGGGACGTTAGGGACATATGCGACATCTAGGACGTCTGGGACTTCAAAGACGTTAAGGACATACGGGACATCTTAGACGTCTGGGACGTTAAGGACATGTGGGACATCTAGGACGTCTGGGACGTTAGGGATATATTGGACATCTAGGACGTCTGGGACGTTAGGGACATATGGGACATCTGAGACGTCTGGGACGTTAGGGACATACGGGACATTTAGGACGTCTGGGACGTTAGGGACATATGGGACATCCAGGACGTCTGGAACGTCTGGTACGTTAGGGACATCTGGGATATCTAGGACGTCTGGGACGTTAGGGAGATATGGGACATCCAGGACGTCTGGGACGTTAAGGACATATGGGACATCTAGGACGTCTGGGACGTCTGAGACGTTAGGGACATATAGGATATCTAGGACGTCTGGGACGTTAGGGACATATGCGACATCTAGGGCCTCTGGGACGTCTGGGACGGTAGGGACATACGGGACAACTGAAACGTCTGGGACGTAATGGACATATGGGTCATTTGTGACGTCTTGGACATTAGGGACATATGGGACATATGGGACATCTGGGACGTCTGGGACGTTAGGGACATATGGAACATCTGGGACGTCTGGGACGTTAAGGACATATGGGACATCTAGGACGTCTGGGACGTCTGGAACGTTAAGGACGTATGGGACATTTAGGACGCCTGGGACATTAGCGACATATGGAACAAATGGGACATCTGGGACGTCTGGGACGTTAAGGACATATGGGACATCGACGACGTTTGGGACGTCTGGGACGTTAAGGACGTATGGGACATTTAGGACGCCTGGGACATTAGGGACATATGGGACTTATGGGACATCTGGGACGTCTGGGACGTTAAGGACATATGGGACATCTAGGACGTCTGGGACGTTAAAGACATATGGGACATTTAGGACGCCTGGGACATTAGGGACCTATGGGACATATGGGACATCTGGGACGCCTGGGAGATTAGGGACATATGGGACATATAGAACATCTGGGACGTCTGGGACGTTAGGGACATATAGGACATCTAAGACGTCTGGGACGTTAGGGACATATGGGACATCTGGGACCGCTGGGACGCCTGGGACATTAGGGACATATGGGACATATGGAACATCTGGGACGTGTGGAACGTTAAGGACATATGGGACATCTAAGACGTCTGGGACGTTAGGGACATATGGGACATCTGGGACGTTTGGGACATATGGGACATCTGGGACGTCTAGGACGTTAGGGGTATATGGGACATCTGGGACGTCTGGAACGTTATGGACATATGGGACATCTAAGACGTCTGGGACGTTAGAGACATATGGGACATCTGGGACGTCTGGGACGTTTGGGACATATGGGACATCTGGGACGTCTAGAACGTTAAGGATATATGGGACATCTGGGACGTCTGGGACGTTAGGCACATATAGGACATCTAGGACGTCTGACACGTTAGGCACATATGGGACATCTGGGACGTCTGAAACGTTAAGGACATATAGGAAATCTAGGACGTTTGGGACGTTGGGGACATATGAGACATGTGGGACATCTAAGACGTTTGGGACGTTAGGAACATATGGGACATCTGGGACGTCTGGGACGTCTGAGAGGTTAGGGACATATAGGACGTGTAAGACGTCTGGGACGTTAGGGATATATGGGACTTCTAGGCCGTCTGGGACGTTAAGGACGTTAAGGACATACGGGACATCTAAGACGTCTGGGACGTTAGGGACATATGGGACCTCTAGGACGTTTGGGACGTTACTGACAAATGGAACATCTAGGACGTTTGTCACGTATGGGACATCAGGGACGTCTGGGACGTTAGGGTCATATGAGACTTATGGACGTTTGGGACGTTAGGTACATATGGAACATCTAGGACGTCAGAGACGTCTGGGACGTTAGGGACATGTGGGACATCTAGGACGTCTGTGATGTTAGGGACATATGGGACATATTGGACATCTAGGACGTCAGGGACGTTAGGGACATATGGGACATCTGGGAGGTCTGGGACGTTAGAGACATACGGGACATCTAGGACGTCTGGGACGTTAGGGATATATGGGACATCTAGGACGTCTGGAACGTCTGGTACGTTAAGGGCATCTGGGATATCTAGGACGTCTAGGACGGTAGAGACATATGGGACATCTGGGACGTCTGGGACGTTAGGGACATATAGGATATCTAAGACGGTTGGGACGTTAGGGACATATGGGACATCTGGGACGTCTGGGACGTTAGGGACATATGGGACATCTGGGACGTTTGGGACGTCTGAGAGGTTAGGTACATATAGGACGTCTAAGACGTCGTTGACGTTAGGGATATATGGGACATCTAGGACGTCTGGGACGTCAAAGACATTAAAGACAAACGGGACATCTAAGACGTCTGGGACGTTAGGGACATATGGGACTTCTAGGACGTTTGGGACGTTATTGACATATGGAACATCTAGGACGTTTGTCATGTATGGGACATCAGGGTCGTCTGGGACGTCTGGGACGTTAGGGACATATGGGACATCTGGGACGTCTGGGACGTTAGGGATATATGTGACATCTAGGACGTCTGGGACGTCTGGGACGTTAGGGACATATGGGAAATCTGGGACGTCTGGGACGTTAGAGACATACGGGACATCTAAGACGTCTGGGATGTTAGGGACATATGGGACATATTGGACATCTAGGACGTCTGGGACGTTAGGGACATATAGGCCATCTGGGACGTCTGGGACGTTAGAGACATATGGGACATCTGGGACGTCTGGGACGTTAGAGACATACGGGACATCTAGGACGTCTGGGACGTTAGGGACATATGGGACATATTGGACATCTAGGACGTCTGGGACGTTAGGGACATATGGGACATCTGGGACGTCTGGGACGTTACAGACATACGGGACATCTAGGACGTCTGGGACGTTAGGGATATATGGGACATCTAGGACGTCTAAGACGATAGAGACATATGGGACATCTGGGACGTCTGGGACGTTAGGGACATATAGGACATCTAAGACGTTTGGGACGTTAGGGACATATGGGACATCTGGGACGTCTGGGAAGTTAGGGACATATGGGACATCTGGGACGTCTGGAACGTCTGAGAAGTTAGGGACATATAGGACGTCTAAGACGTCTGGGACGTTAGGGATATATAGGACATCTAGGACATCTGGGACGTCAAGGACGGTAAGGACATACGGGACATCTAAGACGTCTGGGACGTTAGGGACATGTGGGACATCTAGGACGTCTGGGATGTTAGGGACATATGGGACATCTGAGACGTCTGGGACGTTAGGGACATACGGGACATCTAGGACGTATGGGACGTTAGGGACATATGGGACATCCAGGACGTCTGGAACGGCTGGTACGTTAAGGACATCTGGGTTATCTAGGACGTCTGGGACGTTAGGGAGATATGGGACATCCAGGACGTCTGGGACGTTAAGGACATATGGGACATCTAGGACGTCTGGGAAGTCTGGGACGTTAGGGACATATAGGACATCTAGGACGTCTGGGTCGTTAGGGACATATGTGACATCTAGGATCTCTGGAACGGCTGTGACGGTAGGGACATACGAGACAGCTGGAACGTCTGGGACGTTATGGACATATGGGTCATTTGGGACGTCTGGGACGTTAGGGACATATGGAACATCTAGGACGCCTGGGACGTTAGGGACATATGGGACATATGGGTCATCTGGGACGTCTGGGACGTTAGGGACATATGGAACATCTGGGACGTCTGGGACGTTAAGGACATATGGGACATCTAGAACGTCTGGGACGTATGGAACGTTAAGGACGTATGGGACATTTAGGACGCCTGGGACATTAGGGACATATGGGACATGTGTGACATCTGGGACGCCTGGGACATTAAGGACATATGGGACATATGGGACGTCTGGGACGTTAGGGACATATGGGACATCTGGGACGTCTGGGACGTTAAGGACATGTGGGACATCTAGGACGTCTGGGACGTCTGGGACGTTAGTGACATATGGGACATTTAGGACGCCTGGGACATTAGGGACATATGGGACATTTGCGACGTCTGGTACGTTAAGGACATATGGGACATCTAGGAAGTCTGGGACGTCTGGGACGTTAAGGACATAATGGACATTTAGGGCGCCTGGGACATTAGGGACATATGGGACATATGGTACAACTGGGACGCCTGGGACACTAGGGACATATGGGACATATGGGAGATCTGGGACGGCTGGGACGTTGGGGACATATAAGACATCTGGGACGTCTGGGACGTTAGGGACATATGGGACATCTAGGACGTTAGAGACATACGGGACAGCTGGGACGTCTGGGATGTTAGGGACATATGGGACATATTGGACATCTAGGACGTCTGTGACGTTAGGGACATATGGGACATCTGGGACGTCTAGGACGTTAGAGACATACGGGACATCTAGGACGTCTGGGACGTTAGGGATATATGGGACATCTAGGACGTCTGGAACGTCTGGTACGTTAAGGACATCTGGGATATCTAGGACGTCTGGGACGTTAGGGACATGTGGGACATCTAGGACGTCTGGGATGTTAGGGACATATGGGACGTCTGGGATGTTAGGGACATATGGGACATATTGGACATCTAGGACGTCTGTGACGTTAGGGACATATGGGACATCTGGGACGTCTAGGACGTTAGAGACATACGGGACATCTAGGACGTCTGGGACGTTAGGGATATATGGGACATCTAGGACGTCTGGAACGTCTGGTACGTTAAGGACATGTGGGACATCTAGGACGTCTGGGATGTTAGGGACATATGGGACATCTGAGACGTCTGGGACGTTAGGGACATACGGGACATCTAGGACGTCTGGGACGTTAGGGACATATGGGATATCCAGGACGTCTGGAACGTCTGGTACGTTAAGGACATCTGGGATATCTAGGACGTCTGGGACGTTAGGGAGATATGGGACATCCAGGACGTCTGGGACGTTAAGGACATATGGGACATCTAGGACGTCTGGGAAGTCTGGGACGTTAGGGACATATAGGACATCTAGGACGTCTGGGTCGTTAGGGACATATGTGACATCTAGGACCTCTGGAACGGCTGGGACGGTAGGGACATACGAGACAGCTGGAACGTCTGTGACGTTATGGACATATGGGTCATTTGGGACGTCTGGGACGTTAGGGACATATGGAACATCTGTGACGTCTGGGACGTTAAGGACATATGGGACATCTAGAACGTCTGGGACGTATGGAACGTTAAGGACGTATGGGACATTTAGGACGCCTGGGACATTAGGGACATATAGGACATTTGTGACATCTGGGACGCCTGGGACATTAAGGACATATGGGACATATGGGACATCTGGGACGTCTGGGACGTTAGGGACATATGGGACATCTGGGACGTCTGGGACGTTAAGGACATGTGGGACATCTAGGACGTCTGGGACGTCTGGGACGTTAATGACATATGGGACATTTGCGACGTCTGGTACGTTAAGGACATATGGGACATCTAGGAAGTCTGGGACGTCTGGGACGTTAAGGACATAATGGACATTTAGGGCGCCTGGGACATTAGGGACATATGGGACATATGGTACAACTGGGACGCCTGGGACACTAGGGACATATGGGACATATGGGAGATCTGGGACGGCTGGGACGTTGGGGACATATAAGACATCTGGGACGTCTGGGACGTTAGGGACATATGGGACATCTAGGACGTTAGAGACATACGGGACAGCTGGGACGTCTGGGATGTTAGGGACATATGGGACATATGGGACATCTGGGACGTCTGGGACGTTAGAGACATACGGGACATCTAGGACGTCTGGGACGTTAGGGATATATGGGACATCTAGGACGTCTGGAACGTCTGGTACGTTAAGGACATCTGGGATATCTAGGACGTCTAAGACGATAGAGACATATGGGACATCTGGGACGTCTGGGACGTTAGGGACATATAGGACATCTAAGACGTTTGGGACGTTAGGGACATATGGGACATCTGGGACGTCTGGGAAGTTAGGGACATATGGGACATCTGGGACGTCTGGGAAGTTAGGGACATATGGGACATCCAGGACGTCTGGAACGTCTGGTACGTTAAGGACATCTGGGATATCTAGGACGTCTGGGACGTTAGGGAGATATGGGACATCCAGGACGTCTGGGACGTTAAGGACATATGGGACATCTAGGACGTCTGGGACGTCTGGGACGTTAGGGACATATAGGACATTTAGGACGTCTGGGACGTTAGGGACATATGTGACATCTAGGACCTCTGGAACGTCTGGGACGGTAGGGACATACGAGACAGCTGGAACGTCTGGGACGTTATGGACATATGGGTCATTTGGGACGTCTGGGACGTTAGGGACATATGGAACATCTAGGACGCCTGGGACGTTAGGGACATATGGGACATATGGGTCGTCTGGGACGTTAGGGACATATGGAACTTCTGGGACGTCTGGGACGTTAAGGACATATGGGACATCTAGAACGTCTGGGACGTATGGAACGTTAAGGACGTATGGGACATTTATGACGCCTGGGACATTAGGGACATATGGGACATCTGGGACGCCTGGGACATTAAGGACATATGGGACATATGGGACATCTGGGACGTCTGCGACGTTAGGGACATATGGGACATCTGGGACGTCTGGGACGTTAAGGACATGTGGGACATTTAGGACGTCTGGGACGTCTGGGACGTTAATGACATATGGGATATTTAGGACGCCTGGGACATTAGGGACATATGGGACATTTGCGACGTCTGGTACGTTAAGGACATATGGGACATCTAGGAAGTCTGGGACGTCTGGGACGTTAAGGACATAATAGACATTTAGGGCGCCTGGGACATTAGGGACATATGGGACATATGGTACAACTGGGACGCCTGGGACACTAGGGACATATGGGACATATGGGAGATCTGCGACGGCTGGGACGTTGGGGACATATGGAACATCTGGGACGTCTGGGACGTTAAGGACATATGGGACATCTAGAACGTCTGGGACGTATGGAACGTTAAGGACGTATGGGACATTTAGGACGCCTGGGACATTAGGGACATATGGGACATGTGTGACATCTGGGACGCCTGGGACATTAAGGACATATGGGACATATGGGACGTCTGGGACGTTAGGGACATATGGGACATCTGGGACGTCTGGGACGTTAAGGACATGTGGGACATCTAGGACGTCTTTGACGTCTGGGACGTTAGTGACATATGGGACATTTAGGACGCCTGGGACATTAGGGACATATGGGACATTTGCGACGTCTGGTACGTTAAGGACATATGGGGACATCTAGCAAGTCTGGGACGTCTGGGACGTTAAGGACATAATGGACATTTAGGGCGCCTGGGACATTAGGAACATATGGGACATATGGTACAACTGGGACGCCTGGGACACTAGGGACATATGGGACATATGGGAGATCTGGGACGGCTGGGACGTTGGGGACATATAAGACATCTGGGACGTCTGGGACGTTAGGGACATATGGGACATCTAGGACGTTAGAGACATACGGGACAGCTGGGACGTCTGGGATTATAGGGACATATGGGACATATTGGACATCTAGGACGTCTGTGACGTTAGGGACATATGGGACATCTGGGACGTCTGGGACGTTAGAGACATACGGGACATCTAGGACGTCTGGGACGTTAGGGATATATGGGACATCTAGGACGTCTGGAACGCGTGGTACGTTAAGGACATCTGGGATATCTAAGACGTCTGGGACGTTAGGGACATGTGGGACATCTAGGACGTCTGGGATGTTAGGGACATATGGGACATCTGAGACGTCTGGGACGTTAGGGACATACGGGACATCTAGGACGTCTGGGACGTTAGGGACATATGGGACATCCAGGACGTCTGGAACCTCTGGTACGTTAAGGACATCTGGGATATCTAGGACGTCTGGGACGTTAGGGAGATATGGGACATCCAGGACGTCTGGGACGTTAAGGACATATGGGACATCTAGGACGTCTGGGAAGTCTGGGACGTTAGGGACATATAGGACATCTAGGACGTCTGGGTCGTTAGGGACATGTGTGACATCTAGGACCTCTGGAACGGCTGGGACGGTAGGGACATACGAGACAGTTGGAACGTCTGTGACGTTATGGACATATGGGTCATTTGGGACGTCTGGGACGTTAGGGACATATGGGACATCTGGGACGTCTGGGACGTCTGAGAAGTTAGGGACATATAGGACGTCTAAGACGTCTGGGACGTTAGGGATATATAGGACATCTAGGACATCTGGGACGTCAAGGACGGTAAGGACATACGGGACATCTAAGACGTCTGGGACGTTAGGGACATGTGGGACATCTAGGACGTCTGGGATGTTAGGGACATATGGGACATCTGAGACGTCTGGGACGTTAGGGACATACGGGACATCTAGGACGTCTGGGACGTTAGGGACATATGGGACATCCAGGACGTCTGGAACGTCTGGTACGTTAAGGACATCTGGGATATCTAGGACGTCTGGGACGTTAGGGAGATATGGGACATCCAGGACGTCTGGGACGTTAAGGACATATGGGACATCTAGGACGTCTGGGACGTCTGGGACGTTAGGGACATATAGGACATTTAGGACATCTGGGACGTTAGGGACATATGTGACATCTAGGACCTCTGGAACGTCTGGGACGGTAGGGACATACGAGACAGCTGGAACGTCTGGGACGTTATGGACATATGGGTCATTTGGGACGTCTGGGACGTTAGGGACATATGGAACATCTAGGACGCCTGGGACGTTAGGGACATATGGGACATATGGGTCGTCTGGGACGTTAGGGACATATGGAACATCTGGGACGTCTGGACGTTAAGGACATATGGGACATCTAGAACGTCTGGGACGTATGGAACGTTAAGGACGTATGGGACATTTATGACGCCTGGGACATTAGGGACATATGGGACATCTGGGACGTCTGGGACGTTAGGGACATATGGGACATCTAGGACGTTAGAGACATACGGGACAGCTGGGACGTCTGGGATGTTAGGGACATATGGGACATATTGGACATCTAGGACGTCTGTGACGTTAGGGACATATGGGACATCTGGGACGTCTGGGACGTTAGAGACATACCGGACATCTAGGACGTCTGGGACGTTAGGGATATATGGGACATCTAGGACGTCTGGAACGCGTGGTACGTTAAGGACATCTGGGATATCTAAGACGTCTGGGACGTTAGGGACATGTGGGACATCTGGGACGTCTGGGATGTTAGGGACATATGGGACATCTGAGACGTCTGGGACGTTAGGGACATACGGGACATCTAGGACGTCTGGGACGTTAGGGACATATGGGACATCCAGGACGTCTGGAACGTCTGGTACGTTAAGGACATCTGGGATATCTAGGACGTCTGGGACGTTAGGGAGATATGGGACATCCAGGACGTCTGGGACGTTAAGGACATATGGGACATCTAGGACGTCTGGGAAGTCTGGGACGTTAGGGACATATAGGACATCTAGGACGTCTGGGTCGTTAGGGACATGTGTGACATCTAGGACCTCTGGAACGGCTGGGACGGTAGGGACATACGAGACAGCTGGAACGTCTGTGACGTTATGGACATATGGGTCATTTGGGACGTCTGGGACGTTAGGGACATATGGAACATCTAGGACGCCTGGGACGTTAGGGACATATGGGACATATGGGTCATCTGGGACGTCTGGGACGTTAGGGACATATGGAACATCTGTGACGTCTGGGACGTTAAGGACATATGGGACATCTAGAACGTCTGGGACGTATGGAACGTTAAGGACGTATGGGACATTTAGGACGCCTGGGACATTAGGGACATATGGGACATTTGTGACATCTGGGACGCCTGGGACATTAAGGACATATGGGACATATGAGACATCTGGGACGTCTGGGACGTTAGGGACATATGGGACATCTGGGACGTCTGGGACGTTAAGGACATGTGGGACATCTAGGACGTCTGGGACGTCTGGGACGTTAATGACATATGGGACATTTGCGACGTCTGGTACGTTAAGGACATATGGGACATCTAGGAAGTCTGGGACGTCTGGGACGTTAAGGACATAATGGACATTTAGGGCGCCTGGGACATTAGGGACATATGGGACATATGGTACAACTGGGACGCCTGGGACACTAGGGACATATGGGACATATGGGAGATCTGGGACGGCTGGGACGTTGGGGACATATAAGACATCTGGGACGTCTGGGACGTTAGGGACATATGGGACATCTAGGACGTTAGAGACATACGGGACAGCTGGGACGTCTGGGATGTTAGGGACATATGGGACATATTGGACATCTAGGACGTCTGGGACGTTAGGGACATATGGGACATCTGGGACGTCTGGGACTTTAGAGACATACGGGACATCTAGGACGTCTGGGACGTTAGGGATATATGGGACATCTAGGACGTCTGGAACGTCTGGTACGTTAAGGACATCTGGGATATCTAGGACGTCTAAGACGATAGAGACATATGGGACATCTGGGACGTCTGGGACGTTAGGGACATATAGGACATCTAAGACGTCTGGGACGTTAGGGACATATGGGACATCCAGGACGTCTGGAACGTCTGGTACGTTAAGGACATCTGGGATATCTAGGACGTCTGGGACGTTAGGGAGATATGGGACATCCAGGACGTCTGGGACGTTAAGGACATATGGGACATCTAGGACGTCTGGGACTTCTGGGACGTCTGGGACGTTAGGGACATATAGGACATTTAGGACGTCTGGGACGTTAGGGACATATGTGACATCTAGGACCTCTGGAACGTCTGGGACGGTAGGGACATACGAGACAGCTGGAACGTCTGAGACGTTATGGACATATGGGTCATTTGGGACGTCTGGGACGTTAGGGACATATGAAACATCTAGGACGCCTGGGACGTTAGGGACATATGGGACATATGGGTCGTCTGGGACGTTAGGGAGATATGGAACATCTGGGACGTCTGGGACGTTAAGGACATATGGGACATCTAGAACGTCTGGGACGTATGGAACGTTAAGGACGTATGGGACATTTATGACGCCTGGGACATTAGGGACATATGGGACATCTGGGACGCCTGGGACATTAAGGACATATGGGACATATGGGACATCTGGGACGTCTGCGACGTTAGGGACATATGGGACATCTGGGACGTCTGGGACGTTAAGGACATGTGGGACATCTAGGACGTCTGGGACGTCTGGGACGTTAATGACATATGGGATATTTAGGACGCCTGGGACATTAGGGACATATGGGACATTTGCGACGTCTGGTACGTTAAGGACATATGGGCATCTAGGAAGTCTGGGACGTCTGGGACGTTAAGGACATAATAGACATTTAGGGCGCCTGGGACATTAGGGACATATGGGACATATGGTACAACTGGGACGCCTGGGACACTAGGGACATATGGAACATATGGGAGATCTGCGACGGCTGGGACGTTGGGGACATACGGGACATCTAGGACGTCTGAGACGTCTGGGACGTTAGAGACATACGGGACAGCTGGGACGTCTGGGACGTTAGGGACATATGGGACATTTAGGACGTCTGAGACGTCTGGGACGTTAGAGACATACGGGACAGCTGGGACGTCTGGGACGTTAGGGACATATGGGACATTTAGGACGTCTGGGACGTTAGGGACATATTGGACATATGGGACATCTGGGAAGCCTGGGACATTAGGGACATATGGAACATATGCGACATCTGGGACATCTGGAACGTTACGGACATATGGGACTTCTGAGACGTCTGGGACGTTAAGGATATATGGGACATCAAGGACGTCTGGGACGTCTGTTACGTTAAGGACGTATGGGACATTTAGGACGACTGGGACATTAAGGACATATGGGACATATGGGACATCTGGGACGTCTGGGACGTCTGGGACGTTAAGGACATATGGGACATTTAGGACGCCTGGGACATTAGAGACATATGGGACATATGGGACTTCTGGGACGCCTGGGACATTAAGGACATATGGGACATATGGAACATCTGGGACGTCTGGGACGTTAGGGACATATAGGACATCTAAGACGTCTGGGACGTTAGGGACATATGGGACATCTGGGACGTCTGGGACGTTAGGGACATATGGGACGTCTAAGACGTCTGGGACGTTAGGGACATATGGGACATCTGGGACCGCTGGGACGCCTGGGACATTAGGGACATATGGGACATATGGAACATCTGGGACGTCTGGAACGTTAAGGACATATGGGACATCTAAGACGTCTGGGACGTTAGGGACATGTGGGACATCTAGGACGTCTGGGACGTTTGGGACATATGGGACATATGAAACATCTGGGACGCCTGGGACATTAGGGACATATGGGACATATGGAACATCTGGGACGTCTGGGACGTTAGGGACATATAGGACTTCTAAAACGTCTGGGACGTTAGGGACATATGGGACATCTGGGACGTCTGGGACGTTAGGGACATCTAAGACGTCTGGGACGTTAGGAACATATGGGACATCTGAGACGTCAGGGACTTTAAGGACATATGGGACATCGAGGACGTCTGGGACGTCTGGGACGTTAAGGACGTATGGGACATTTAGGACGCCTGGGACATTAGGGACATATGGAATATATGGGACATCTGGGACGTCTGGGACGTTAGGGACATATGATATGGGACATTTAGAACGTCTGGGACGTCTGGGACGTTAAGGACATAATGGACATTTAGGGCGCCTGGGACATTAGGGACATATGGGACATATGGTACAACTGGGACGCCTGGGACACTAGGGACATATGGGACATATGGGAGATCTGGGACAGCTGGGACGTTAGGGACATATTGGACATCTAGGACGTCTGGGACGTTAGGGACATATGGGACATCTGGGACGTCCGGGACGTTAGAGACATACGGGACATCTAGGACGTCTGGGACGTTAGGGATATATGGGACATCTAGGACGTCTGGAACGTCTGGTACGTTAAGGACATCTGGGATATCTAGGACGTCTAGGACGGTAGAGACATATGGGACATCTGGGACGTCTGGGACGTTAGGGACATATAGGACATCTAAGACGTTTGGGACGTTAGGGACATATGGGACATCTGGGAGGTCTGGGAATTTAGGGACATATGGGACATCTGGGACGTCTGGGACGTCTGGGAAGTTAGGGACATATAGGACGTCTAAGACGTCTGGGACGTCTGGAACGTTAAGGACGTATGGGACATTTAGGACGCCTGGGACGTTAGGGACATATGGGACATATGGGACATCTGGGACGTCTGGAACGTTACGGACATATGGGACATCTGAGACGTCTGGGACGTTAAGGACATATAAGACATCTAGGACGTCTGGGACGTCTGGAACGTTAAGGACGTATGGGACATTTAGGACGCCTGGGACATTAGGGACATATGGGACATATGGGACATCTGGGACGTCTGGGACGTTAAGGACATATGGGACATCTAGGACGTCTGGGACGTCTGGGACGTTAAAGACATATGGGACATTTAGGACGCCTGGGATATTAGGGACATATGGGACATATGGGACATCTGGGACGCCTGGGACATTAGGGACATATGGGACGTCTGGGACGTTAGAGACATATAGGACATCTAAGACGTCTGAGACATTAGGGACATATGGGACATATGGAACATCTGCGACGTCTGGAACGTTAAGGACATATGGGACATCTAAGACGTCTGGGACGTTAGGGACATATGGGACATCTGGGACGTCTGGGACGTTTGGGACATATGGGACATCTGGGACGTCTAGGACGTTAGGGACATATGGGACATCTGATACATCTGGAACGTTATGGACATATGGGACATCTAAGACGTCTGGGACGTTTGAGACATATGAGACATCTGTGACGTCTAGGACGTTAAGGATATATGGGACATCTGGGACGTCTGGGACGTTAGGCACATGTAGGACATTTAGGGCGTTTGGGACGTTGGGGACATATGAGACATATGGGACATCTAAGACGTTTGGGACGTTAGGGACATATGGGATATCTGGGACGTCTGGGACGTCTGAGAGGTTAGGGACATATAGGACGTCTAAGACGCCTGGCACGTTAGGGATATATGGGACATCTAGGACGTCTGGGACGTCAAGGACGTTAAGGACATACGGGACATCTAAGACGTATGGGACGTTATTGACATATGGAACATCTAGGAAGTTTGTCACGTATGGGACATCATGGATGTCTGGGACGTCTGAAACGTTAGGGACATATGAGACATATGGGACATCTAAGACGTTTGGGACGTCTGAGGGGTTAGGGATATATAGGACGTCTAAGACGCCTGGCACGTTAGGGATATATGGGACAACTAGAACGTCTGGGTCGTTAGGGACATATGAGACATATGGGACATCTAAGACGTTTGGGACGTTAGGGACATATGGGACATCTGGGACGTCTGGGACGTCTGAGAGGTTAGGAAAACATATAGGACGTGTAAGACGTCTGGGACGTTAGGGATATATGGGACATCCAGGCCGTCTGACACGTTAAGGACGTTAAGGACATACGGGACATCTAAGACGTCTGGGACGTTAGGGACATATGGGACTTCTAGGACGTTTGGGACGTTATTGACAAATGGAACATCTAGGACGTTTGTTACGTATGGGACATCAGGGACGTCTGGGACGTTAGGGACATATGGGACTTATGGACGTCTGGGACGTTAGGTACATATGGAACATCTAGGACGTCAGAGACGTCTGGAACGTTAGGGACATGTGGGACATCTAGGACGTCTGGGATGTTAGCGACATATGAGACATATTGGACATCGAGGACGTCAGGGACGTTAGGGACATATGGGACATTTGGTACGTCTGGGACGTTAGAGACATACGGGACATCTAGGACGTCTGGGACGTTAGGGATGTATGGGACATCTAGGACGTCTGGAACGTCTGGTACGTTAAGGACACCTGGGATATCTAGGACGTCTAGGACGGTAGAGACATATGGGACATCTGGGACGTCTGGGACGTTAGGGACATATAGGAATTCTAAGACGGTTGGGACGTTAGGGACATATGGGACATCTGGGACGTCTGGGACGTTAGGGACATATGGGACATATTGGACATCTAGGACGTCTGGGACGTTAGGGACATATGGGAAATTTGGGACGTCTGGGACGTTAGAGACATACGGGACATCTAGGACGTCTGGGACGTTAGGGATATATGGGACATCTAGGACGTCTGGAACGTCTGGTACGTTAAGGATATCTGGGATATCTAGGACGTCTAAGACGATAGAGACATATGGGACATCTGGGACGTCTGGGACGTTAGGGACATATAGGACATCTAAGACGTTTGGGACGTTAGGGACATATGGGACATCTGGGACGTCTGGAAAGTTAGGGACATATGGGACATCTGGGACGTCTGGGACGTCTGAGAAGTTAGGGACATATAGGACGTCTAAGACGTCTGGGACGTTAGGGATATATAGGACATCTAGGACATCTGGGACGTCAAGGACGGTAAGGACATACGGGACATCTAAGACGTCTGGGACGTTAGGGACATGTGGGACATCTAGGACGTCTGGGATGTTAGGGACATATGGGACATCTGAGACGTCTGGGACGTTAGGGACATACGGGACATCTAGGACGTCTGGGCCGTTAGGGACATATGGGACATCCAGGACGTCTGGAACCTCTGGTACGTTAAGGACATCTGGGATATCTAGGACGTCTGGGACGTTAGGGAGATATGGGACATCCAGGACGTCTGGGACGTTAAGGACATATGGGACATTTAGGACGCCTGGGACATTAGGTCCATATGGGACATTTGCGACGTCTGGTACGTTAAGGACATATGGGACATCTAGGAAGTCTGGGACGTCTGGGACGTTAAGGACATAATGGACATTTAGGGCGCCTGGGACATTAGGGACATATGGGACATATGGTACAACTGGGACGCCTGGGACACTAGGGACATATGGGACATATGGGAGATCTGGGACGGCTGGGACGTTGGGGACATATAAGACATCTGGGACGTCTGGGACGTTAGGGACATATGGGACATCTAGGACGTTAGAGACATACGGGACAGCTGGGACGTCTGGGATGTTAGGGACATATGGGACATATTGGACATCTAGGACGTCTGGGACGTTAGGGACATATGGGACATCTGGGACGTCTGGGACGTTAGAGACATACGGGACATCTAGGACGTCTGGGACGTTAGGGATATATGGGACATCTAGGACGTCTGGAACGTCTGGTACGTTAAGGACATCTGGGATATCTAGGACGTCTAAGACGATAGTGACATATGGGACGTCTGGGACGTTAGGGAAATATAGGACATCTAAGACGTTTGGGACGTTAGGGACATATGGGACATCTGGGACGTCTGGGAAGTTAGGGACATATGGGACATCTGGGACGTCTGGGACGTCTGAGAAGTTAGGGACATATAGGACGTCTAAGACGTCTGGGACGTTAGGGATATATAGGACATCTAGGACATCTGGGACGTCAAGGACGGTAAGGACATACGGGACATCTAAGACGTCTGGGACGTTAGGGACATGTGGGACATCTAGGACGTCTGGGATGTTAGGGACATGGGACATCTGAGACGACTGGGACGTTAGGGACATACGGGACATCTAGGACGTCTGGGACGTTAGGGACATATGGGACATCCAGGACGTCTGGAACGTCTGGTACGTTAAGGACATCTGGGATATCTAGGACGTCTGGGACGTTAGGGAGATATGGGACATCCAGGACGTCTGGGACGTTAAGGACATATGGGACATCTAGGACGTCTGGGACGTCTGGGACGTTAGGGACATATAGGACATCTAGGACGTCTGGGACGTTAGGGACATATGTGACATCTAGGACCTCTGGAACGTCTGGGACGGTAGGGACATACGAAACAGCTGGAACGTCTGGGACGTTATGGACATATGGGTCATTTGGGACGTCTGGGACGTTAGGGACATATGGAACATCTAGGACGCCTGGGACGTTAGGGACATATGGGACATATGGGTCATCTGGGACGTCTGGGACGGTAGGGACATTGGAACATCTGGGACGTCTGGGACGTTAAGGACATATGGGACATCTAGAACGTCTGGGACGTATGGAACGTTAAGGACGTATGGGACATTTATGACGCCTGGGACATTAGGGACATATGGGACATATGTGACATCTGGGACGCCTGGGACATTAAGGACATATGGGACATATGGGACATCTGGGACGTCTGGGACGTTAGGGACATATGGGACATCTGGGACGTCTGGGACGTTAAGGACATGTGGGACATCTAGGACGTCTGGGACGTCTGGGACGTTAATGACATATGGGACATTTAGGACGCCTGGGACATTAGGGACATATGGGACATTTGCGACGTCTGGTACGTTAAGGACATATGGGACATCTAGGAAGTCTAGGACGTCTGGGACGTTAAGGGCATCTGGGATATCTAGGACGTCTAAGACGATAGAGACACATGGGACATCTGGGACTTCTGGGACGTTAGGGATATATAGGACATCTAAGACGTTTGGGACGTTAGGGACATATGGGACATCTGGGACGTCTGAGAAGTTAGGGACATATGGGACATCTGGGACGTCTGGGACGTCTGAGAAGTTTGGGACATATAGGACGTCTAAGACGTCTGGGACGTTTGGGACATATGGGACATCTGGGACGTCTAGGACGTTAGGGATATATGGGACATCTGGGACGTCTGGAACGTTATGGACATATGGGACATCTAAGACGTCTGGGACGTTAGAGACATATGGGACATCTGGGACGTCTGGGACGTTTGGGACATATGGGACATCTGGCACGTCTAGGACGTTAAGGATATATGGGACATCTGGGACGTCTGGGACGTTAGGCACATGTAGGACATCTAGGACGTCTGACACGTTAGGCACATATGGAACATCTGGGACGTCTGAAACGTTAAGGACATATAGCACATCTAGGACGTTTGGGACGTTGGGGACATATGAGACATGTGGCACATCTAAGACGTTTGGGACGTTAGAGACATATGGGACATCTGGGACGTCTGGGACGTCTGAGAGGTTAGGGACATATAGGACGTGTAAGACGTCTGGGACGTTAGGGATATATGGGACATCTAGGCCGTCTGGGACGTTAAGGACGTTAAGGACATACGGGAAATCTAGGACGTCTGGGACGTTAAAGACATATGGGACATCTAGGGCGTCTGGGACGTCTGGGACGTTAAGGACATATGGGATATTTAGGACGCCTGGGACTTTAGGGACATATGGGACATCTGGGACGTCTGGGACGTTAGGGACATATGGGACATCTGAGACGTCTGGGACGTTAAGGACATATGGGACATCTAGGACATCTTGGACGTCTAACACGTTAGGGACATATGGAACATCTAGGACGGCTGACACATTAGAAACATATGAAACATATGGGACATCTGCGACGTCTGGGACGTTAGGGACATATGGGACATCTGGGACGTCTGGGACGTTAAGGACATATAGGACATCTACGACGTCTGTGACGTCTGGGACGTTAGGGACATACGAGACAGCTGGGACGTCTGGGACGCCTGGGACGCCTGGGAGATTAGGGACATATGGGACATATGGGACATCTGGGACGTCTGGGACGTTAAGGACAAATGAGACATCTAGGACGTCTGGGACGTTAAGGGCATATGGGACATCTGGGACGTCTGGGACGTTAGGGACATATGGGACATCTGGAACGTCTGGGACGTTTGGGACATATAGGATATCTAGGACGTTTGGGACGTTAGGGACATATAGGACATCTAGGACGTCTGGGACGTCTGGGACTTTAGGGACATACGGGACAGCTGGGACGTCTGAGACGTTAGGGACATATGGGACATTTAGGACGTCTGGGACGTTAGAGACATATGGAACATTTAGGACACCTGGGACATTAGGGACATATGGGACATATGGGACATCTGGGACTTCTGGACGTTAGGGACATATGGGACATCTGGGACGTCTGGGACGTTAAGGACATATGGGACATCTAGGACATCTGGAACGTGTTTGACGTTAAGGACATATGGGACATTTAGGACGCCTGGGACATTAGGGACATGTGGTACATATGGGCCATCTGGGACGCCTGGGACATTCGGGACGTATAAAACATATGGGACATCTGGGACGTCTGGGACGTCTGGGACGTTAGGGACATATAGGACAAAATTTGACATCTGGGACGTTAGGGACATATGGGACATCTAAACGTCTAGGACGTCTGAGACGTTAGGGACATACGGGACAGCTGGGACGTCTGGGACGTTAGGGACATATGGGACATTTAGGACGTTTGGGACGTTAGGGACATATGGAACATCTAGGATGCCTGGGACATTAGGGACATATGGGACATATGGTACGTCTGGAACGCCTGGGACATATGGAACATCTGGGACGCCTGGGACGTTAAGGACATATGTCCCATATGTCCTTAACGTCCCAGACGTCCCAGCTGTCCCGTATGTCCCTAACGTCTCAGACGTCCTAGACGTTTAGATGTCCCATATGTCCCTAACGTCCCAGATGTCAAATTTTGTCCTATATGTCCCTAACGTCCCAGACGTCCCAGACGTCCCAGATGTTCCATATGTTTTATACGTCCCGAATGTCCCAGGCGTCCCAGATGGCCCATATGTACCACATGTCCCTAATGTCCCAGGCGTCCTAAATGTCCCATATGTCTAGGACGTCTGGGAGGTCTGGGACGTTAAGGACATATGGGATATTTAGGACGCCTGGGATATATAGGACATATGGGACATCTGGGACGTCTGGGACGGTAAGGACATATGGGACATCTAGAACGTCTGAGACGTCTGGGACGTTAAAGACATATGGGACATTAAGGACGCCTGGGACATTACGGACATATGGTACATATGGGACATCTGGGACGCTTGGGACATTAGCGACATATAGGACATATGGGACATCTGGGACATCTGGGACGTCTGGGACGTTAGGTACATATGGGACATATGGGACATCTGGGACGTCTAAGACGTTAGGTACCAATGGGACATCTGGGACGTCTTGGCCGTTAAGGACATATGGGACATCTGGAACGTCTGGGACGTTAAGAACATATGGGACATCTGGGACGTCTGGGATGCTAGGGACGTATGGGACATCTGGGACGTCTGGGACGTTAAGGGCATATGGGAAATCTAGGACGTCTGGGACGTCTGGGACGTCTGGGACGTCTGGGACGTTAAAGACATATGGGACATCTAGGGCGTCTGGGACGTCTGGGACGTTAAGGACATATGGGATATTTAGGACGCCTGGGACTTTAGGGACATATGGGACATCTGGGACGTCTGGGACGTTAGGGACATATGGGACATCTGAGACGTCTGGGACGTTAAGGACATATGGGACATCTAGGACATCTGGGACGTCTGGGACGTTAGGGACATATGGAACATCTAGGACGGCTGACACATTAGAAACATATGAAACATATAGGACATCTGCGACGTCTGGGACGTTAAGAACATATGGGACATCTAGGACATCTGGGACGTCTGGGACGTTAGGGACATATGGGACATCTGAGACGTCTGGGACGTTAAGGACATATGGGACATCTAGGACATCTGGGACGTCTGGGACGTTAGGGACATATGGAACATCTAGGACGGCTGACACATTAGAAACATATGAAACATATAGGAGATCTGGGACGCCTGGGACGTTACGAACATATGGGACATCTAGGACATCTGGGACGCCTGGGACATTAGGGACATATGGAACATCTGGGACGTCTGGGACGTTAGGGACATATAGGACATCTGGGACGTCTGGCACGTTAAGGACATATGGGACATCTAGGACGTTTGGGACGTCTGGGACGTTAAGGACATATGGGACATTTAGGACGCCTGGGACATTAGGGACATATGGGACATCTAGGACGCCTGGGACATTAGGGACATATGGGGCATTTAGGACGCCTTGGACATTAGGGACATATGGGACATCTGTAAGGCCTGGGACATTAGGGACATATGGGACATCTGAGACGTCTGGCACGTTAGGGACATGTGGGACATCTAGAACGTCTGCGACGTTAAGGACATATGGGACATCTAGGACGTTTGGGACGTCTGGGACGTTAAGGACATATGGGACATTTAGGACGCCTGGGACGTTAGGGACATATGGGACATACGGGACATCTGGGACATATGGGACGTTAAGGACATGTGGGACATCTAGGACGTCTGGGACGTTAAGGACATATGGGACATCTAGGACGTTTGGGACGTCTGGGACGTTAAGAACATATGGCACATTTAGGACGCCTGGGACATTAGGGACATATGGAACATATGGGACATCTGGGACGTATGGGACGCTAAGGACATGTGGAACATCTAGGACGTCTGGGACGTTAAGGACATATGGGACAACTAGGACGTTTGGGACGTCTGGGAGGTTAAGGACATATAGGACATTTAGGACGCCTGGGACGCCTGGGACGTCTGGGACGTTAGGTACATATGGGACATATGGGACATCTGGGACGTCTAAGACGTTAGGTACATATGGGACATCTGGGACGTCTTGGACGTCTGGGACGTTAGGTAAATATGGGACATATGGGACATCTGGGACGTCTGGGACGTTAGGGAGATATGGGACATCTGGGACGTTTGGGAAGTCTGGGACGTTAGGTACATATGGGACATATGGGACATCTGGGACGTCGAAGACGTTAGGTACATATGGGACATCTGAGACGTCTTGGACGTCTGGGACGTTAGATACATATGGGACATATGGGACATCTGGGACGTCTGGGACGTCTGGGACGTTAGGTACATATGGGACATATGGGACATCTGGGACGCCTAATACGTTAGGTACATATGAGACATCTGGGACGTCTTGGACGTTAAGGACATATGGGACATCTGGAACGTCTGGGATGCTAGGGACATATGGGACATCTGGGACGTCTGGGACGTTAAGGGCATATGGGAAATCTAGGACGTCTGGGACGTTAAAGACATATGGGACATCTAGGGCGTCTGGGACGTCTGTGACGTTAAGGACATATGGGACAATTAGGACGCCTGGGACATTAGGGACCTATGGGACATCTGGGACGTCTGGAACGTTAAGGACATATGGGACATCTGGGACGTCTGGGTCGTTAAGTACATATGGGACATCTAGGACATCTGGGACGTCTGGGACTTTAGGGACATATGGAACATCTAGGACGCCTGGAACATTAGAAACATATGGGACATATGGGACATCTGGGACGTCTATGACGTTAAGGACATTTGGGACATCTAGGACGTCTGGACCGTCTGGAACGTTAAGGACATATGGGACATTTAGGACGCCTGGGACATTAAGGACATTTGGGACATATGGGACATCTGGGACGCCTGAGACATTAGGGACATATGGGACATATTGAACATCTGGGACGTCTGGGACGTTACGGACATATGGGACATCTGGGACGCCTGGGACGTTAAGGACATATGGGACATTTAGGACGCCTGGGACATTAGGGACATATGGGACATACTGGATATCTGGGACCTCTGGGACGTTAAGGACATATGGGACATCTAGGACGTCTGGGACGTCTGGGACGTTAGGGACATATAGGACCTATAGGACATATGGGACGTCATGGACGTTAGGGATATATGGGACATCTGGGACGTCTGGGACGTTAAGGACATATGGGACATCTAGGACGTCTGGGACGTATGGGACGTTAGGGACATATGCACATCTGGGACGCCTGGGACATTAGGGACATATGGGACGTCTGGGACGTTAAGGACATATGGGACATCTAGGACGTCTGGGACGTATGGGACGTTAGGGACATATGCACATCTGGGACGCCTGGGACGTTAGGGACATATGGGACATCTGGGACATCTGGGACGTTAAGGACATATGGGACATCTAGGACGTCTGGGACGTCTGGGACGTCTGGGATTTTAGGGACATATGGAACATCTAGGACGCCTGGGACATTAGAAACATATGGGACATATGGGACATCTGGGACGTCTGGGACGTTAAGGACATTTGGGACATCTAGGACGTCTGGACCGTCTGGAACGTTAAGGTACATATGGGACATTTAAAACGTTTGGGACATTAGCGACATATGGGACATATGGGACATCTGGGACGCCTGGGACATTAGGGACATATGAGACATATGGGACACCTGGGACGTCTGGGTCGTTGAGGACATATGGGACATCTGGGACGTCTGGGACGTTAGGGACATAAGGAACATCTGGGAGGTCTAGAACGTTTAGGACATCTACGACGTCTGAGACGTCTGGGACGTTAGGGACATATGGGACATCTAGGACGTCTGGGACATTAGTGACATATGGGACATCTAGGACGTCTGAGACGTCTGGGACGTTAGGGACATACGAGACAGCTGGGACGTCTGGGACGTCTGGGACGTTAAGGACAAATGGGACATCTAGGACGTCTGGGACGTTAAGAACATATGGGACATCTGGGACGTCTGGAACGTTAGGGACATATGGGACATCTAAAACGTCTGGGACGTTAGGGACATATAGGACATCTAGGACGTTTGGGACGTTAGCGACATATGGGACATCTAGGACGTCTGGGACGTCTGGGACGTTAGGGACATACGCGACAGCTGGGACGTCTGAGACGTTAGGGACATATGGGACATCTGGGACGCCTAATACGTTAGGTACATATGAGACATCTGGGACGTCTTGGACGTTAAGGACATATGGGACATCTGGAACGTCTGGGACGTTAAAAACATATGGGACATCTGGGACGTCTGGGATGCTAGGGACATATGGGACATCTGGGACGTCTGGGACGTTAAGGGCATATGGGAAATCTAGGACGTCGGGGACGTCTGGGACGTTAAAGACATATGGGACATCTAGGGCGTCTGGGACGTCTGTGACGTTAAGGACATATGGGACAATTAGGACGCCTGGGACATTAGGGACCTATGGGACATCTGGGACGTCTATAACGTTAAGGACATATGGGACAATTAGGACGCCTGGGACATTAGGGACCTATGGGACATCTGGGACGTCTGGAACGTTAAGGACATATGGGACATCTGGGACATCTGGGTCGTTAAGTACATATGGGACATCTAGGACATCTGGGACATCTGGGACTTTAGGGACATATGGAACATCTAGGACGCCTGGGACATTAGAAACATATGGGACATATGGGACATCTGGGACGTCTGGGACGTTAAGGACATTTGGGACATCTAGGACGTCTGGACCGTCTGGAACGTTAAGGACATATGGGACATTTAGGACGCCTGGGACATTAGGGACATTTGGGACATATGGGACATCTGGGACGCCTGAGACATTAGGGACATATGGGACATATTGAACATCTGGGACGTCTGGGACGTTACGGACATATGGGACATCTGGGACGCCTGGGACGTTAAGGACATATGGGACATTTAGGACGCCTGGGACATTAGGGACATATGGGACATACTGGATATCTCGGACGTCTGGGACGTTAAGGACATATGGGACATCTAGGACGTCTGGGACGTCTGGGACGTTAGGGACATATAGGACCTATAGGACATATGGGACGTCTGGGACGTTAGAGATATATGGGACATCTGGGACGTCTGGGACGTTAAGGACATATGGGACATCTAGGACGTCTGGGACGTATGGGACGTTAGGGACATATGCACATGTGGGACGCCTGGGACATTAGGGACATATGGGACGTCTGGGACGTTAAGGACATATGGGACATCTAGGACGTCTGGGACGTATGGGACGTTAGGGACATATGCACATCTGGGACGCCTGGGACGTTAGGGACATATGGGACATCTGGGACATCTGGGACGTTAAGGACATATGGGACATCTAGGACGTCTGGGACGTCTGGGACTTTAGGGACATATGGAACATCTAGGACGCCTGGGACATTAGAAACATATGGGACATATGGGACATCTGGGACGTCTGGGACGTTAAGGACATTTAGGACATCTAGGACGTCTGGACCGTCTGGAACGTTAAGGTACATATGGAACATTTAAAACGTTTGGGACATTAGCGACATATGGGACATATGGGACATCTGGGACGCCTGGGACACTAGGGACATATGAGACATATGGGACACCTGGGACGTCTGGGTCGTTGAGGACATATGGGACATCTGGGACGTCTGGGACGTTAGGGACATATGGAACATCTGGGAAGTCTAGAACGTTAAGGACATATAGGACATCTACGACGTCTGAGACGTCTGGGACGTTAGGGACATATGGGACATCTAGGACGTCTGGGACGTTAGTGACATATGGGACATCTAGGACGTCTGAGACGTCTGGGACGTTAGGGACATACGAGACAGCTGGGACGTCTGGGACGTCTGGGACGTTAAGAACATATGGGACATCTGGGACGTCTGGGACGTTAGGGACATATGGGACATCTAAAACGTCTGGGACGTTAGGGACATATAGGACATCTAGGACGTTTGGCACGTTAGCGACATATGGGACATCTAGGACGTCTGGGACGTCTGGGACGTTAGGGACATACGGGACAGCTGGGACGTCTGAGACGTTAGGGACATATGGGACATCTGGGACGCCTAATACGTTAGGTACATATGAGACATCTGGGACGTCTTGGACGTTAAGGACATATGGGACATCTGGAACGTCTGGGACGTTAAAAACATATGGGACATCTGGGACGTCTGGGATGCTAGGGACATATGGGACATCTGGGACGTCTGGGACGTTAAGGGCATATGGGAAATCTAGGACGTCGGGGACGTCTGGGACGTTAAAGACATATGGGACATCTAGGGCGTCTGGGACGTCTGTGACGTTAAGGACATATGGGACAATTAGGACGCCTGGGACATTAGGGACCTATGGGACATATGGGACATCTGGGACGCCTGAGACATTAGGGACATATGGGACATATTGAACATCTGGGACGTCTGGGACGTTACGGAGATATGGGACATCTGGGACGCCTGGGACGTTAAGGACATATGGGACATTTAGGACGCCTGGGACATTAGGGACATATGGGACATACTGGATATCTGGGACGTCTGGGACGTTAAGGACATATGGGACATCTAGGACGTCTGGGACGTCTGGGACGTTAAAGACATGTGGGACATCTGGGACGTCTGGGACGTTAAGTACATATGGGACATCTAGGACATCTGGGACGTCTGGGACTTTAGGGACATATGGAACGTCTAGGACGCCTGGGACATTAGAAACATATGGGACATATGGGACATCTGGGACGTCTGGGACGTTAAGGACATTTGGGACATCTAGGACGTCTGGACCGTCTGGAACGTTAAGGACATATGGGACATTTAGGACGCCTGGGACATTAGGGACATTTGGGACATATGGGACATCTGGGACGCCTGAGACATTAGGGACATATGGGACATATTGAACATCTGGGACGTCTGGGACGTTACGGAGATATGGGACATCTGGGACCCCTGGGACGTTAAGGACATATGGGACATTTAGGACGCCTGGGACATTAGGGACATATGGGACATACTGGATATCTGGGACGTCTGGGACGTTAAGGACATATGGGACATCTAGGACGTCTGGGACGTCTGGGACGTTAGGGACATATAGGACCTATAGGACATATGGGACGTCTGGGACGTTAGGGATATATGGGACATCTGGGACGTCTGGGACGTTAAGGACATATGGGACATCTAGGACGTCTGGGACGTATGGGACGTTAGGGACATATGCACATCTGGGACGCCTGGGACATTAGGGACATATGGGACATATGGGACATATGGGACGTCTGGGACGTTAAGGACATATGGGACATCTAGGACGTCTGGGACGTATGGGACGTTAGGGACATATGGGACATCTGGGACATCTGGACGTTAAGGACATATGGGACATCTAGGACGTCTGGGACGTCTGGGACGTCTGGGACTTTAGGGACATATGGAACATCTAGGACGCCTGGGACATTAGAAACATATGGGACATATGGGACATCTGGACGTCTGGGACGTTAAGGACATTTGGGACATCTAGGACGTCTGGACCGTCTGGAACGTTAAGGTACATATGGGACATTTAAAACGTTTTGGACATTAGCGACTTATGGGACATATGGGACATCTGGGACGCCTGGGACATTAGGGACATATGAGACATATGGGACATTTGGGACGTCTGGGTCGTTGAGGACATATGGGACATCTGGGACGTCTGGGACGTTAGGGACATATGGAACATCTGGGACGTCTGGAACGTTAAGGACATATAGGACATCTACGACGTCTGAGACGTCTGGGACGTTTGGGACATATGGGACATCTAGGACGTCTGGGACGTTATTGACATATGGGACATCTATTACGTCTGAGACGTCTGGGACGTTAGGGACATACGAGACAGCTGGGACGCCTGGGACGTCTGGGACGTTAAGGACAAATGGGACATCTAGGACGTCTGGGACGTTAAGGGCATATGGCACATCTGGGACGTCTGGGACGTTAGGGACATATGGGACATCTAAAACGTCTGGGACGTTAGGAACATATCGGACATCTAGTACGTTTGGGACGTTAGGGACATATGGGACATCTAGGACGTCTGGGACGTCTGGGACGTTAGGGACATTAATTTAGGACGTCTGGGACGTTAGAGACATATGGAACATTTAGGACGCCTGGGACTTTATGGACATATGGGACATATGGGACATCTGGGACCTCTGGACGTTAGGGACATATGGGACATCTGGGACGTCTGGGACGTTAAGGACATATGGGACATCTAGGACGTCTGGAACGTGTGGGACGTTAAGGACATATGGGACATTTAGGACGCCTGGGACATTAGGGACATATGGTACATATGGGCCATCTGGGACGCCTTTGACATTCGGGACGTATAAAACATATGGGACATCTGGGACGTCTGGGACGTCTGGGACGTTAGGGACATATAGGACAAAATTTGACATCTGGGACGTTAGGGACATATGGGACATATAGGACGTCTAGGACGTCTGAGACGTTAGGACATACGGGACAGCTGGGACGTCTGGGACGTTAGGGACATATGGGACATTTAGGACGTTTGGGACGTTAGGGACATATGGAACATCTAGGATGCCTGGGACATTAGGGACATATGGGACATATGGTACGTCTGGAACGCTTGGGACATTAGGGACATATGAGACATATGGGACATCTGGGACGTCTGGAACGTTAGGGACATATGGAACATCTGGGACGCCTGGGACGTTAAGGACATATGGGACATCTAGGACGTCTGGGACGTCTGGGACGTTAAGTACATATGGGACATTTAGGACGCCTGTGATGTATGGGACATTTGGGACATCTGCGACGTCTGGGACGGTAAGGACATATGGGACATCTAGAACGTCTGAGACGTCTGGGACGTTAAAGACATATGGGACATTAAGGACGCCTGGGACATTACGGACATATGGTACATATGGGACATCTGGGACGCTTGGGACATTAGGGACATATAGGACATATGGGACATCTGGGACATCTGGGACGTCTGGGACGTTAGGTACATATGGGACATATGGGACATCTGGGACGTCTAAGACGTTAGGTACCAATGGGACATCTGGGACGTCTTGGACGTTAAGAACATATGGGACATCTGGGACGTCTGGGATGCTAGGGACGTATGGGACATCTGGGACGTCTGGGACGTTAAGGGCATATGGGAAATCTAGGACGTCTGGGACGTTAAAGACATATGGGACATCTAGGGCGTCTGGGACGTCTGGGACGTTAAGGACATATGGGATATTTAGGACGCCTGGGACTTTAGGGACATATGGGACATCTGGGACGTCTGAGACGTTAGGGACATATGGGACATCTGAGACGTCTGGGACGTTAAGGACATATGGGACATCTAGGACATCTGGGACGTCTAATACGTTAGGGACATATGGAACATCTAGGACGGCTGACACATTAGAAACATATGAAACATATGGGACATCTGCGACGTCTGGGACGTTAGGGACATATGGGACATCTGGGACGTCTGGGACGTTAAGGACATATGGGACATCTAGGACATCTGGGACGCCTGGGACATTAGGGACATATGGGACATCTGGGACGTCTGGGACGTTAGGGACATATAGGACATCTGGGACGTCTGGCACGTTAAGGACATATGGGACATCTAGGACGTTTGGGACGTCTGGGACGTTAAGGACATATGAGACATTTAGGACGCCTGGGACATTAGGGACATATGGGACATATGGGACATCTGTAAGGCCTGGGACATTAAGGACATATGGGACATCTGGGACGTCTGGGACGTTATTGACATATAGGACATCTGGGACGTCTGGCACGTAAAGGACATATGGGACATCTAGGACGTTTGGGACGTTAAGGACATATGAGACATTTAGGACGCCTGGGACATTAGGGACATATGGAACATCTAGGACGCCTGGGACATTAGGGACATATGGGACATTTAGGACGCCTGGGACATTAAGGACATATGGGACATCTGAAACGTCTGCGACGTTAAGGACATATGGGACATCTAGGACGTTTAGGACGTCTGGGACGTTAAGGACATATGGGACATATGGGACGTCTGGGACGTTAGAGGCATATGGGACATCTGGGACGTCTGGGACGTTAAGGACATATGGGACATCTAGGACGTCTGAGACGTCTGGGACGTTAAGGACATATGGGACATCTGAGACGCCTTGGACATTAGGGACATATGGGACATCTGATACGTCTGGGACGTTACGGACATATAGGACATCTAGGACATCTGAGACGTCTGGGACGTTAGGGACATATGGGACATCTGGGACGTCTGAGACGTTAGGGACATATGGGACATCTGGGACGTCTGGGACGTTAGGGACATATAGGACATCTAGGACATCTGAGACGTCTGGGACGTTAGGGACATATGGGACATCTAGAACGTCTGGGACGTTAGGGACATATGGGACATCTAGGACGTCTGAGCCGTCTGGAACGTTAGGGACATATGGAACGTCTAGGACGCCTGGGACATTAGAAACATATGGGACATATGGGACATCTGGGACGTCTGGGACGTTAAGGACATTTGGGACATCTAGGACGTCTGGACCGTCTGGAACGTTAAGGACATATGGGACATTTAGGACGCCTGGGACATTAGGGACATTTGGGACATATGGGACATCTGGGACGCCTGAGACATTAGGGACATATGGGACATATTGAACATCTGGGACGTCTGGGACGTTACGGAGATATGGGACATCTGGGACGCCTGGGACGTTAAGGACATATGGGACATTTAGGACGCCTGGGACATTAGGGACATATGGGACATACTGGATATCTGGGACGTCTGGGACGTTAAGGACATATGGGACATCTAGGACGTCTGGGACGTCTGGGACGTTAGGGACATATAGGACCTATAGGACATATGGGACGTCTGGGACGTTAGGGATATATGGGACATCTGGGACGTCTGGGACGTTAAGGACATATGGGACATCTAGGACGTCTGGGACGTATGGGACGTTAGGGACATATGCACATCTGGGACGCCTGGGACATTAGGGACATATGGGACATATGGGACATATGGGACGTCTGGGACGTTAAGGACATATGGGACATCTAGGACGTCTGGGACGTATGGGACGTTAGGGACATATGGGACATCTGGGACATCTGGGACGTTAAGGACATATGGGACATCTAGGACGTCTGGGACGTCTGGGACGTCTGGGACTTTAGGGACATATGGAACATCTAGGACGCCTGGGACATTAGAAACATATGGGACATATGGGACATCTGGGACGTCTGGGACGTTAAGGACATTTGGGACATCTAGGACGTCTGGACCGTCTGGAACGTTAAGGTACATATGGGACATTTAAAACGTTTTGGACATTAGCGACTTATGGGACATATGGGACATCTGGGACGCCTGGGACATTAGGGACATATGAGACATATGGGACATTTGGGACGTCTGGGTCGTTGAGGACATATGGGACATCTGGGACGTCTGGGACGTTAGGGACATATGGAACATCTGGGACGTCTGGAACGTTAAGGACATATAGGACATCTACGACGTCTGAGACGTCTCGGACTTTTGGGACATATGGGACATCTAGGACGTCTGGGACGTTATTGACATATGGGACATCTAGGACGTCTGAGACGTCTTTGACGTTAGGGACATACGAGACAGCTGGGACGCCTGGGACGTCTGGGACGTTAAGGACAAATGGGACATCTAGGACGTCTGGGACGTTAAGGGCATATGGCACATCTGGGACGTCTGGGACGTTAGGGACATATGGGACATCTAAAACGTCTGGGACGTTAGGAACATATCGGACATCTAGTACGTTTGGGACGTTAGGGACATATGGGACATCTAGGACGTCTGGGACGTCTGGGACGTTAGGGACATACGGGACAGCTGGGACGTCTGAGACGTTAGGGACATATGGGACATTAATTTAGGACGTCTGGGACGTTAGAGACATATGGAACATTTAGGACGCCTGGGACTTTATGGACATATGGGACATATGGGACATCTGGGACCTCTGGACGTTAGGGACATATGGGACATCTGGGACGTCTGGGACGTTAAGGACATATGGGACATCTAGGACGTCTGGAACGTGTGGGACGTTAAGGACATATGGGACATTTAGGACGCCTAGGACATTAGGGACATATGGTACATATGGGCCATCTGGGACGCCTTTGACATTCGGGAAGTATAAAACATATGGGACATCTGGGACGTCTGGGACGTCTGGGACGTTAGGGACATATAGGACAAAATTTGACATCTGGGACGTTAGGGACATATGGGACATATAGGACGTCTAGGACGTCTGAGACGTTAGGGACATACGGGACAGCTGGGACGTCTGGGACGTTAGGGACATATGGGACATTTAGGACGTTTGGGACGTTAGGGACATATGGAACATCTAGGATGCCTGGGACATTAGGGACATATGGGACATGTGGTACGTCTGGAACGCTTGGGACATTAGGGACATATGAGACATATGGGACATCTGGGACGTCTGGAACGTTAGGGACATATGGAACATCTGGGACGCCTGGGACGTTAAGGACATATGGGACATCTAGGACGTCTGGGACGTCTGGGACGTTAAGGACATATGGGACATTTAGGACGCCTGTGATATATGGGACATATGGGACATCTGCGACATCTGGGACGTCTGGGACGTTAGGGACATATAGGACATCTGGGACGTCTGGCACGTAAAGGACATATGGGACATCTAGGACGTTTGGGACGTCTGGGACGTTAAGGACATATGAGACATTTAGGACGCCTGGGACATTAGGGACATATGGGACATCTAGGACGCCTGGGACATTAGGGACATATGGGGCATTTAGGACGCCTGGGACATTAAGGACATATGGGACATCTGAAACGTCTGCGACGTTAAGGACATATGGGACATCTAGGACGTTTAGGACGTCTGGGACGTTAAGGACATATGGGACATATAATAATAATAATAATAATAATAATAATTTATTGTGCCAATTACAGAACAGTAATTCCATTTACAATTGACACATTAATAAACTCACTGAAATGCAAAAATGAACATACCTAATTTTACAAAAACCTAATGTGACGAAAATTGAAAATTGAAAAATTAAAGCACTAAAAAGAGAAGTCTACCAATTATGAGTGTACATTCATGTTGGGGAGGACTGCGAACGTACAGTCGTGTGCAAATAAATCTGGGACAGTGTTTTTTTCACATGCAGATTCAGTTAAGAATTGAAGAATATCTCCATGGATTTCCTGCTATCAGAAAGAGTTACATTAAACTTTAACAGGTACTGAAACCCGTAACTCTCTCTGATAAGAGGAAATCCATGGAAATATTCTTCAAATTCTTAACTGAATCTGCATGTGAAAAAAACACTGTCCCAGATTTATTTGCACACGACTGTACATAGACATATAATATACACAATAAATAATTTATAGTTCTCTATACGCCACCGATTTAATCATATTCCGTTTCATATGAAAAATATCAATATGGGATGATATTCTGTTTGCCACAGAGCACATTCTATACAAAGGTGAACTGATTGAACTATTAGATACAGGAGTAGGTAAATAAAAGACTTCACTACTACGTCTGATTACAGCTGGAACACGGAGGGGAATTCGTGCCAACATGGTAGGATTGATTTCAAGTCCATTGAGTATTTTATATATTTGAAATAATGAAGCTACCTGTCGACGTTTATAAAGTGAATGCTTTTTATATAAGTTCAAAAGATTAATATATGGTTCAAATTTAGGATATACGCCGGTTGCTCTAAAATGAATGTACCGCATAAAACGTTTTTGAATTTTTTCAATCATGTTATTAAATTTGGAGTAAAAAGGACTCCACACTACAGAGGCATACTCCAATACAGGAAGTAAAAACGCAGAGTATAATCGCCATAGCACTGAAACAGTTTTAAAATCTTTAGTATTTCTTACAAGAAAACCGTACACTCGATATGCCTTTTGAACCATTGACTCAATATGTTTATGAAATGATAGTTTGCAATCAAATACAACTCCCAAGTCACGCTTTTGATCAACTTTGCCAATTTCTTGACCGTTAATTGTATACTGATGTACTATTGGTGTTTTCCTTCTAGTAAAAGTAAGACTGGTGCATTTTTGAATATTTAAACGTAAATTATTTTTCTGGCACCAATTGTAAACCTCATTTAAAACATTTTGTAATTGAAAGCAATCATTTAATGACGTTACCTCTTTATAGATCTTAAGATCATCTGCAAACATTAAGGTATGACAATTATCCTTCGGAATACATAAAATATCATTCACAAAGATAAGAAAAAATAGAGGCCCCAGGTTAGTACCTTGAGGTACTCCACATTTAACATTAAATTCAATAGAACTTTCCAATTCATAAGTTACAAATTGAGATCGACCTGCAAGGTACGAACGAAGAAATTCAATTAAATTGCTGTGAAAACCAAATAGTTCAAATTTCTTTAACAATATGTTATGATCCACTAGGTCAAAGGCCTTAGAGAAATCAGTAAAGATAACGTCAACTTGGGATTTGATATTAATTATTTCGGAGACATCCTGAGTGAATTGAATTAAATTGGAAGTTGTAGACCTAGCCGGTAAAAAGCCATGTTGATCTAATGAAATTTTAGGTTGCACAAACTGTAATATCTTTTTATACAATATGGTTTCGAAGATTTTAGCAAATGAATTTATTATAGTCACTGGTCTATAATTACAAATATCCGATTTATCGCCTGCTTTATAAATGGGACAAATTTTACCAATTTTCCATCTCTTTGGAAAAATTTTAGTTTTTAAGCTTAAGTTAAATATGTGTTGAAGAGGTAGTAATAGATATTCAGCACAGCCTTTGATTATATAAATAGGTATATTGTCATGTCCACAGGATGTTTTACTTTTAATCGAAGTGATTGCGTCTTGAATTTCTTCAATGTTGATGGATTCTATGTTTAAAGTATCGCTAGAAGCTTTTATAAAGGCATGATCAAGATTATCAGCATTATTTGATGCAGAGTGTTGAACTGATGAAAAATAACTTGCAAATGCATTGGCAATCTCTGAGTTCTTACCAAACGATTTGCCCTCGTATTTAAATAATACATGCTGCTGATTGCTGCGTTTTTTATTACTGATATATTTATACAACGATTTTGGGTTTGTAATTAGAGAATCTTGAATTTGGGTGATATAATCCCGATAAGCTTGTTTTATGTCTATTTTAATCTTTCGTCGTAAGTAATTATAATTGTCAAACTGTTCTTGATCTTTCGTTTTATTGAACTTTACTTTAAATTTGTATTTCTTTTTAATATCACGTATGATTTCCTGAGTGAACCAAACAGGATACTTTCTTTTCCGATACGAGATCTTGGGAACGCATTGATCAAGAATTTTGTAAAATGTACTGTAAAAACAATCCAAAGCTTCATTTATTTCATTGATTGTATATAGTTTGTTCCACTCGGCAACCGAAAACATGTAATACAGCTGTAAAAAATTTGCATTTTTAAAAGCATACTTTAAGAAAGGTTTTTGAGGTGCTCTTTCTCTAACCGAAATTGATGTATTTATTCTACAACTCAGAGAAGGATGGTAAGAATCTTCCTGTATTAAAGGATTGTCTCTTTCGACTAAAATATTTGCAATGTTACTAAAAATTAAATCCAGTGTATTATTGTCGGCGTTTCCAATCGAATTATGTTGAACCAAATTATTTCTTAGGCAGAAACTATTTATTTCGGCCTTAATATTTCTTAAATTTGAATTAGTTTGTGATAGATTGAAATCTCCACATATTATTAAATTTTTGTCGAAAATTCTCAAATGAGAGTATTCCAGCTGTTGAATGACGTAAAGATAATCATTTATATTACTTCGTGGCACAAAGTACATAACAGCAACAAATAAAACAGTATGTAAATTTATATGAAGTTTTAGTAACAAGGCTTCAGTTTTGGAATCGAATATTTCCACTGCATTCGCCTGATATTTGTTATCTACAGCAACAAGAACACCTCCCAGTTTTGATTTCCCAGTTAATTCAGCATTTCTGTCTTTACGGAATACAGAATAATTAGGTGGAAAAATTTCAGAGTCGTATATCGAACTATTTAGACCCGATTCAGTCAATACGATCAAATCGTAATTGCAGTTACAAACATTTAAGTACCAATCATTTAGTTTGGTTCGCAATCCCCTTACATTTTGATAATATAATTGCAGGTCATTTGTATTCATATCTATTTAGATAAATATAAGCGGATAACAATGTAAATAAATATATTACTTAAGTTTTGCGAGATCAGATTCTTTCGAGATTAAAATAACACGGGAATTATCCGAACTACGAATAAAAATTTTGCAGTCACGTATCCAACAATATTTATATTGGTTTTCTTTACACCACTCACGCACTTTCTTATGCAATAATTTATTTTTGAGAGTGAGATGCTCATTGATGTAGATCGGGGTTGCAGGTCCAGGCAATTGCAGATCGGTTGAAGTTACAGAGCGGCGTTTGCGAAATGCATTCAAAAATTCCATCTTTTTCAAACGCGAAATGAATTTGACAATTATGGATTTCGGTGATCCTTTGTTATTATTTGAAGCAACTCGATGTAAGGCGTCCAAATGATTAATATCTATATCACAACCAAGAGAGCGAGCAAGGGTTTGTAGGATGGTAATTAAGTTTTCATTTGGCACTTCACGAATACCATTAATTTCTATATTATTTAGACGGCTATATTGTTGCATTTGATCTACTTCTTGACGGAGCTGTTTGTTTTCTGCCACTAAAGTAGCTACCGATGCCTGAACAGATGTAATCGTGGTCAGCATCTTCTTAAACTCATCTACCTGGATTTTAAATTCGTCGACTTTATCTCCACAAAATTCCAACAATTTTGAATCTGATGATTGCTGCGACTTAATTGAGGTGATATCAGCTTGAATATCAGCTAACTTAGCGATAAGCTGATGTACATCAGCGGAAACGTTGGTAGAACAGTTTGGACAACGCCAACAAAAACCAGGCACATTAAGAAAGTTAAGCAACTCACCAGGCACTGCACCACATTTCGTATGATAAGACGATTTGCACTCACTGCAATTGATAAAAGGCGTGTTTCTAGTGATTGCTGAAACGCATCCATTAAGGCCACACTTTTCAGGCATTTCAGTTACAAATTGATGGTTCAAAACGGATTTAATTTAATGAACAACTCTTTAATTCAAGAGCTCACTGTGAACACGTCCGTCACCTACAGCGTATGTTCTTCTGGGACGTCTGGGACGTTAGAGGCATATGGGACATCTGGGACGTCTGGGACGTTAAGGACATATGGGACATCTAGGACGTCTGAGACGTCTGGGACGTTAAGGACATATGGGACATCTGAGACGCCTTGGACATTAGGGACATATGGGACATCTGATACGTCTGGGACGTTACGGACATATAGGACATCTAGGACATCTGAGACGTCTGGGACGTTAGGGACATATGGGACATCTGGGACGTCTGAGACGTTAGGGACATATGGGACATCTGGGACGTCTGGGACGTTAGGGACATATAGGACATCTAGGACATCTGAGACGTCTGGGACGTTAGGGACATATGGGACATCTAGAACGTCTGGGACGTTAGGGACATATGGGACATCTAGGACGTCTGAGACGTCTGGAACGTTAGGGACATATGGGACATCTAGGACGTCTGGGACATTAGGGACATTTGGGACATTTAGGACGTCTGGGACGTCTGGGACGTTAAGGACATATGGGACATCTGGGACGTCTGGGACGTTAGGGACATATGGGACATTTAATACGTCTGGGACGTTAGGAACATATGGAATATCTAGGACGCCTGGGATTTTAGGGACATATGGGACATATGGGACATCTGGGACGTCTGGGACATTAGGGACATATGGTACATCTGGGACGTCTGGGACGTTAAGGACATATGGGACATCTAGGACGTCTGGGACGTCCGGGACGTTAAGGACATATGGGACATCTAGGACGTCTGGGACATTAGGGACATATGGGACATTTAGGACGTCTGGGACGTTAAGGACATATGGGACATTTAGGACGCCTGGGACGTTAGGGACATTTGGGACATATGGGACATCTGGGACGCCTGGGACATTAGGGACATATGGGACACATTGAACATCTGGTACGTCTGGGACGTTACGGACATATGGGACATCTGGGACGCCTGGGACGTTAAGGACATATGGGACATTTAGGAGGCCTGGGACATTAGGGACATATGGGACATATGGGATATCTGGGACGTCTGGGACGTTTAGGATATATGGGACATCTAGGACGTCTGGGACGTCTGGGACGTTAAGGACATATGGGACATTTAGGACGCCCTGGACATTAGGGACATATGGGACATATGGGAGGTCTGGGACGCCTGGGGCATTAGGGACATATGGGACATATAGGACATCTGGGACGTTTGGGACGTTATTGACATATGGGAAATCTGGGACGTCTGGGACGTTAAGGATATAAGGGACATCTAGGACGTCTGGGACGTTAGGGACATATGGGAGATCTGGGACGTCTGGGACGTTAGGGACATATGGGACATCTGGGACATCTGGGACGTTAAGGACATATGGGACATCTAGGACGTCTGGGACGTCTGGGACTTTAGGGACATATGGAACATCTAGGACGCCTGGGACATTAGAAACATATGGGACATATGGGACATCTGGGACGTCTGGGACGTTAAGGACATTTGGGACATCTAGGACGTCTGGACCGTCTGGAACGTTAAGGTACATATGGGACATTTAAAACGTTTTGGACATTAGCGACATATGGGACATATGGGACATCTGGGACGCCTGGGACATTAGGGACATATGAGACATATGGGACATTTGGGACGTCTGGGTCGTTGAGGACATATGGGACATCTGGGACGTCTGGGACGTTAGGGACATATGGAACATCTGGGACGTCTGGAACGTTAAGGACATATAGGACATCTACGACGTCTGAGACGTCTGGGACGTTTGGGACATATGGGACATCTAGGACGTCTGGGACGTTAGTGACATATGGGACATCTAGGACGTCTGAGACGTCTGGGACGTTAGGGACATACGAGACAGCTGGGACGCCTGGGACGTCTGGGACGTTAAGGACAAATGGGACATCTAGGACGTCTGGGACGTTAAGGGCATATGGCACATCTGGGACGTCTGGGACGTTAGGGACATATGGGACATCTAAAACGTCTGGGACGTTAGGAACATATCGGACATCTAGTACGTTTGGGACGTTAGGGACATATGGGACATCTAGGACGTCTGAGACGTTAGGGACATATGGGACATTAATTTAGGACGTCTGGGACGTTAGAGACATATGGAACATTTAGGACGCCTGGGACTTTATGGACATATGGGACATATGGGACATCTGGGACCTCTGGACGTTAGGGACATATGGGACATCTGGGACGTCTGGGACGTTAAGGACATATGGGACATCTAGGACGTCTGGAACGTGTGGGACGTTAAGGACATATGGGACAGCTGGGACGTCTGAGACGTTAGGGACATATGGGACATCTGGGACGCCTAACACGTTAGGTACATATGAGACATCTGGGACGTTTTGGACGTTAAGGACATATGGGATATCTGGAACGTCTGGGACGTTAAAAACATATGGGACATCTGGGACGTCTGGGATGCTAGGGACATATGGGACATCTGGGACGTCTGGGACGTTAAGGGCATATGGGAAATCTAGGACGTCGGGGACGTCTGGGACGTTAAAGACATATGGGACATCTAGGGCGTCTGGGACGTCTGTGACGTTAAGGACATATGGGACAATTAGGACGCCTGGGACATTAGGGACCTATGGGACATCTGGGACGTCTGGAACGTTAAGGCCATATGGGACATCTGGGACGTCTGGGACGTTAAGTACATATGGGACATCTAGGACATCTGGGACGTCTGGGACTTTAGGGACATATGGAACGTCTAGGACGCCTGGGACATTAGAAACATATGGGACATATGGGACATCTGGGACGTCTGGGACGTTAAGGACATTTGGGACATCTAGGACGTCTGGACCGTTTGGAACGTTAAGGACATATGGGACATTTAGGACGCCTGGGACATTAGGGACATTTGGGACATATGGGACATCTGGGACGCTTGAGACATTAGGGACATATGGGACATATTGAACATCTGGGACGTCTGGGACGTTACGGAGATATGGGACATCTGGGACGCCTGGGACGTTAAGGACATATGGGACATTTAGGACGCCTGGGACATTAGCGACATATGGGACATACTGGATATCTGGGACGTCTGGGACGTTAAGGACATATGGGACATCTAGGACGTCTGGGACGTCTGGGACGTTAGGGACATATAGGACCTATAGGACATATGGGACGTCTGGGACGTTAGGGATATATGGGACATCTGGGACGTCTGGGACGTTAAGGACATATGGGACATCTAGTACGTCTGGGACGTATGGGACGTTAGGGACATATGCACATCTGGGACGCCTGGGACATTAGGGACATATGGGACATATGGGACATATGGGACGTCTGGGACGTTAAGGACATATGGGACATCTAGGACGTCTGGGACGTATGGGACGTTAGGGACATATGGGACATCTGGGACGTTAAGGACATATGGGACATCTAGGACGTCTGGGACGTCTGGGACGTCTGGGACTTTAGGGACATATGGAACATCTAGGACGCCTGGGACATTAGAAACATATGGGACATATGGGACATCTGGGACGTCTGGGACGTTAAGGACATTTGGGACATCTAGGACGTCTGGACCGTCTGGAACGTTAAGGTACATATGGGACATTTAAAACGTTTTGGACATTAGCGACATATGGGACATATGGGACATCTGGGACGCCTGGGACATTAGGGACATATGAGACATATGGGACATTTGGGACGTCTGGGTCGTTGAGGACATATGGGACATCTGGGACGTCTGGGACGTTAGGGACATATGGAACATCTGGGACGTCTGGAACGTTAAGGACATATAGGACATCTACGACGTCTGAGACGTCTGGGACGTTTGGGACATATGGGACATCTAGGACGTCTGGGACGTTAGTGACATATGGGATATCTAGGACGTCTGAGACGTCTGGGACGTTAGGGACTTACGAGACAGCTGGGACGCCTGGGACGTCAGGGACGTTAAGGACAAATGGGACATCTAGGACGTCTGGGACGTTAAAGGCATATGGCACATCTGGGACGTCTGGGACGTTAGGGACATATGGGACATCTAAAACGTCTGGGACGTTAGGAACATATCGGACATCTAGTACGTTTGGGACGTTAGGGACATATGGGACATCTAGGACGTCTGGGACGTCTGGTGAAGTTAGGGACATACGGGACAGCTGGGACGTCTGAGACGTTAGGGACATATGGGAGATTAATTTAGGACGTCTGGGACGTTAGAGACATATGGAACATTTAGGACGCCTGGGACTTTATGGACATATGGGACATATGGGACATCTGGGACCTCTGGACGTTAGGGACATATGGGACATCTGGGACGTCTGGGACTTTAAGGACATATGGGACATCTAGGACGTCTGGAACGTGTGGGACGTTAAGGACATATGGGACATTTAGGACGCCTGGGACATTAGGGACATATGGTACATATGGGCCATCTGGGACGCCTTTGACATTCGGGACGTATAAAACATATGGGACATCTGGGACGTCTGGGACGTCTGGGACGTTAGGGACATATAGGACAAAATTTGACATCTGGGACGTTAGGGACATATGGGACATATAGGACGTCTAGGACGTCTGAGACGTTAGGGACATACGGGACAGCTGGGACGTCTGGGACGTTAGGGACATATGGGACATTTAGGACGTTAGGGACATATGGAACATCTAGGATGCCTGGGACATTAGGGACATATGGGACATATGGTACGTCTGGAACGCTTGGGACATTAGGGACATATGAGACATATGGGACATCTGGGACGTCTGGAACGTTAGGGACATATGGAACATCTGGGACGCCTGGGACGTTAAGGACATATGGGACATCTAGGACGTCTGGGACGTCTGGGACGTTAAGGACATATGGGACATTTAGGACGCCTGTGATATATGGGACATATGGGACATCTGCGACGTCTGGGACGGTAAGGACATATGGGACATCTAGAACGTCTGAGACGTCTGGGACGTTAAAGACATATGGGACATAAAGGACGCCTGGGACATTACGGACATATGGTACATATGGGACATCTGGGACGCTTGGGACATTAGGGACATATAGGACATATGGGACATCTGGGACATCTGGGACGTCTGGGACGTTAGGTACATATGGGACATATGGGACATCTGGGACGTCTAAGACGTTAGGTACCAATGGGACATCTGGGACGTCTTGGACGTTAAGAACATATGGGACATCTGGGACGTCTGGGATGCTAGGGACGTATGGGACATCTGGGACGTCTGGGACGTTAAGGGCATATGGGAAATCTAGGACGTCTGGGACGTTAAAGACATATGGGACATCTAGGGCGTCTGGGACGTCTGGGACGTTAAGGACATATGGGATATTTAGGACGCCTGGGACTTTAGGGACATATGGGACATCTGGGACGTCTGAGACGTTAGGGACATATGGGACATCTGAGACGTCTGGGACGTTAAGGACATATGGGACATCTAGGACATCTGGGACGTCTAATACGTTAGGGACATATGGAACATCTAGGACGGCTGACACATTAGAAACATATGGGACATCTGCGACGTCTGGGACGTTAGGGACATATGGGACATCTGGGACGTCTGGGACGTTAAGGACATATGGGACATCTAGGACATCTGGGACGCCTGGGACATTAGGGACATATGGGACATCTGGGACGTCTGGGACGTTAGGGACATATAGGACATCTGGGACGTCTGGCACGTTAAGGACATATGGGACATCTAGGACGTTTGGGACATCTGGGAGGTTAAGGACATATGAGACATTTAGGACGCCTGGGACATTAGGGACATATGGGACATCTAGGACGCCTGGGACATTAGGGACATATGGGGCATTTAGGACGCCTGGGACATTAGGGACATATGGGACATATGGGACATCTGTAAGGCCTGGGACATTAAGGACATATGGGACATCTGGGACGTCTGGGACGTTAGGGACATATAGGACATCTTGGACGTCTGGCACGTAAAGGACATATGGGACATCTAGGACGTTTGGGACGTCTGGGACGTTAAGGACATATGAGACATTTAGGACGCCTGGGACATTAGGGACATATGGGACATCTAGGACGCCTGGGACATTAGGGACATATGGGGCATTTAGGACGCCTGGGACATTAAGGACATATGGGACGTCTGAAACGTCTGCGACGTTAAGGACATATGGGACATCTAGGACGTTTAGGACGTCTGGGACGTTAAGGACATATGGGACATATGGGACGTCTGGGACGTTAGAGGCATATGGGACATCTGGGACGTCTGGGACGTTAAGGACATATGGGACATCTAGGACGTCTGAGACGTCTGGGACGTTAAGGACATATGGGACATCTGAGACGCCTTGGACGTTAGGGACATATGGGACATCTGATACGTCTGGGACGTTACGGACATATAGGACATCTAGGACATCTGAGACGTCTGGGACGTTAGGGACATATGGGACATCTGGGACGTCTGAGACGTTAGGGACATATGGGACATCTGGGACGTCTGGGACGTTAGGGACATATAGGACATCTAGGACATCTGAGACGTCTGGGACGTTAGGGACATATGGGACATCTAGAACGTCTGGGACGTTAGGGACATATGGGACATCTAGGACGTCTGGGACATTAGGGACATTTGGGACATTTAGGACGTCTGGGACGTCTGGGACGTTAAGGACATATGGGACATCTGGGACGTCTGGGACGTTAGGGACATATGGGACATTTAATACGTCTGGGACGTTAGGAACATATGGAATATCTAGGACGCCTGGGACATTAGGGACATATGGGACATATGGGACATCTGGGACGTCTGGGACATTAGGTTCATATGGTACATCTGGGACGTCTGGAACGTTAAGGACATATGGGACATCTAGGACGTCTGGGACGTCCGGGACGTTAAGGACATATGGGACATCTAGGACGTCTGGGACATTAGGGACATATGGGACATTTAGGACGTCTGGGACGTCTGGGACGTTAAGGACATATGGGACATTTAGGACGCCTGGGACGTTAGGGACATTTGGGACATATGGGACATCTGGGACGCCTGGGACATTAGGGACATATGGGACACATTGAACATCTGGTACGTCTGGGACGTTACGGACATATGGGACATCTGGGACGCCTGGGACGTTAAGGACATATGGGACATTTAGGAGGCCTGGGACATTAGGGACATATGGGACATATGGGATATCTGGGACGTCTGGGACGTTTAGGATATATGGGACATCTAGGACGTCTGGGACGTCTGGGACGTTAAGGACATATGGGACATTTAGGACGCCCTGGACATTAGGGACATATGGGACATATGGGAGGTCTGGGACGCCTGGGGCATTAGGGACATATGGGACATATAGGACATCTGGGACGTTTGGGACGTTATTGACATATGGGACATCTGGGACGTCTGGGACGTTAAGGATATAAGGGACATCTAGGACGTCTGGGACGTTAGGGACATATGGGAGATCTGGGACGTCTGGGACGTTAGGGACATATAAGACATCTAGGACGTCTGGGACTTTAGGGGCATATGGAACATCTGGGACGTTAGGGACATATGGCACATCTGGGACGTCTGGGACGTTAGGGAGGTATAGGACATATGGGATATACTGGGACGTCTGGGACGTTAAGGATATATGGGACATCTAGGACGTCTTTGACATTAGGGACATATGGGACATAAGGGATATCTGGGACGTCTGGGACGTTAGGGACATATGGTACATCTGGGACGTCTGGGACGTTAAGGACATATGGGACATCTAGGACGTCTGGGACGTCTGGGACGTTAAGGACATATGGGACATTTAGGACGCCTGGGACATTAGGGACATATGGGACATATGGGACATCTGGGACGCCTGGGACGTTAGGGACATATGGGACATATGGGCCATCTAGGACGTCTGGGACGTTAAGGACATATGGGACATCTGGGACGTCTGGGACGTTAAGGACATATGGGACATCTAGGACATCTGGGACGTCTGGGACGTTAGGGACATATGGAACATCTAGAACGCCTGGGACGTTAAAGACATATGGGACATCTAGGACATCTGGGACGTTAAGGACATATGGGACATCTGGGACGTCTGGGACGTTAGGGACATATGGGACATCTGGGACGTCTGGGACGTTAAGGACATATGGGACATCTAGGACATCTGGGACGTCTGGGACGTTAGGGACATATGGAACATCTAGGACGCCTGGGACATTAGAAACATATGAAACATAAGGGACATCTGGGACGTCTGGGACGTTAAGGACATTTGGGACATCTAGGACGTCTGGGACGTTAAGGAGATATGGGACATTTAGGACGCCCTGGACATTAGGGACATATGGGACATATGGGATATCTGGGACGTCTGGGACGTTAAGGACAAATGGGACATCTAGGACGTCTGGGACGTCTGGGACGTTAAGGACATATGGGACATTTAGGACGCCCTGGACATTAGGGACATATGGGACATATGGGAGGTCTGGGACGCCTGGGACATTAGGGACATACGGGACATATAGGACATCTGGGACGTCTGGGACGTTATTGACATATGGGACAACTGGGACGTCTGGGACGTTAAGGATATAAGGGACACCTAGAACGTCTGGGACGTTAGGGACATATGGAACATCTGGGACGTTAGGGACATATGGGACATCTGGGACGTCTGGGACGTTAGGGAAATATAGGACATATGGGATATCTGGGACGTCAGGGACGTTAAGGATATATGGGACATCTAGGACGTCTGGGACGTTAGGGAAATATGGGACATCTGGGACGCCTGGGACATTAAGGACATATGGGACAGTAGGTTAGAATGGACAGTTGTAGAACCTCCCCCCACCACTTTTCCTTGAAACCGAGGCAACACTTCAAGGTCACATCTTCAAGCTAATTTTCAAAGCCACAGCTCAAGGCTAAACTTCGAGACCACATGGACAGTTCTAGAACCTCCGCCCACCACTTGGCCTCCAATTCAAGGTTAAGGCGTGAAAAGCTGGAACACTCATTGTTCAGCCTTGATTTCAAGGTCGGACTTTAGTTCAGAGCTAGGACAGCTTCCCCACAGTTGGCTTTTAGTTCAAGGTTGCTTGCTGGTGCCTCTCCACCAGTTGGCCTCGAGTTAAAGGCCAAAGCCAACTCCGCGACCACATGAAAGCAGGAACCCAAGGTCACATCTTCAAGCCAATTTTTAAAGCCACAGCTCAAGGCTAAACTTCGAGACCACATGGACAGTTCTAGAACCTCCCCCCACCACTTTTTCTTGAAACCGAGGCTACACTTCAAGTTAAGGCCAAATTTCAAGGCCACAGCTCACAGCTAAACTTCAAGCCCACATCTCAATTGTGGAACTACCCCCAACACTTGGCTTTGAAACCGAGGCCAAACTTCACGGCCAAAGTTGCTGCTACTCCCTCCGCCACTTATCTTTTTATTCAAGGTCATGGTTAGTGTTCTCATCAAATTACATTTGAACCCTAGCTTAGACCATTCGGCCAACCTGACACTTCCAACAAGTTTAATGAAAGAGGCAAATATTTTCATAAATTGTTTTAATAACATCTAAAGATATATACGGATAAACAATTAACACTAATGCTATAATCACTTATCAGCTGCATAATATGTACAGTAACGCTATTGTCTACTCCTTCGGCGTTGTCCTCCTGCTCCGCGAAGTTGAAGGCCGTTCCGATTCTGGGTAACTGCCTCCTGGAATATTTTCGTGGTGGCAATCACCGCGTCCTTGCCCACCAGAAGTCGACTTGTGCGAAAACGGAGGTGCGTTGCAATAATTAGAAATGGTGACCTTGAAGTCAGTAGTAGGAGCTGGCAACCTTGACTGTGAAATTGAGTTTGTATTAGTTTGCGTGCAGCATTTTACTTGATTTTGTTCATAGGTTTATAGGTAACAGAGAGAGTAACAAGGAGCGTAAATGGGTTGACATGTATGTGATGCGATGTCATAATACACAACATCAAGCGAGAATAAAAAATCACCGTCATGAACACAACCGCGAGGGTTGCAATCTCGTCTAACCATTGTGCCTCGAGTGATTTTAAACCCTTCGTAAAGGGCTCTCAACGTGAAGTCGGTAAAAACCTGCTGTTATTTTAATTTTCAAAATACCATTCAAACATGGCTAACCTCGTCTTCTTAAAACACATTCGCCTAAGTGTGTTGGTTAATGGCATGCAAGCAGTTAACAGATTTTGAAAGTTAATAACATAGAATCTTAATAAGAAATTGTAGTGACTAAATATAAAATAACTAGCTCACAGTTTGGCAGGATCCAGCAGCCCCTCCAGAAGTTCTTGCAGATCTTAAGGAAAAGAAAAAAAGGAAATTAGACCGTGTTCTTTTATAAAACGGTTGTAAAGTGTGCTCGTTAATTGTAACCAGTGCATGACATTGAAAAATTGTATCCGAACTTTATTAAAAATGATTAAAACTGGTCACTTATTTACAGCAGCATCGAGGGGAGAATGCATAATTTTCTGAAGCATTGTTTTCCACGACAGTTTTCGTAAATAAAGAAATTTTGTTACGACGTGTTTAATACAGAAACTACTTTTGAAATCCCGAACTTTATTAAAAATAATTAAAACTGGTCACTTATTTACAGCAGCATCGAGGGGAGAATGCATAATTTTCTGAAGCATTGGTTTCCACGACAGTTTTCGTAAATAAAGAAATTTTGTTACGACGTGTTTAATACAGAAACTACTTTTAAAATCCCGAACTTTATTAAAAATAATTAAAACTGGTCACTTATTTACAGCAGCATCGAGGGGAGAATGCATAATTTTCTGAAGCATTGTTTTCCACGACAGTTTTCGTAAATAAAGAAATTTTGTTACGATGTGTTTAATATAGAAACTACTTTTGAAATCCCGGTTGTGAAAAAATAATATACATGCCGCTTGCGCGCTATTAAATTTCGCAAAACGACATTTATTGACAAACGATTTAGAATTGTATACTCCTATATAGTATTAAAATGATTATGTTTAATAAAAGGCTTGTAGATAAATCATGTATGCGATACGTTAAAGAATAGAGTACGGGCGATTCAATTTGTTTCTAATGAATAGTTAAAATTTAAGATATAGGTATCTAAGATAACTTACCAGGGTCGTGAATACAGAACAAACGGATCGCAACTGAGTGTTGAACTACGAGAGCAATGCCGTTTGCAGCTAAATAAACTTGTTTATATGCTATCCTTGTTCTACAGTCTAGACAAAAAATGCAGTTTGGAATGTTTTCTTGCCGCCCAATGTGTAAAGTTAATAAATTGAAACCTGCGCTGCGAAACCAAATTTTATTTTACTGGGTTAATTTCGTAAGGTATTTAAATAGCTTAAATATTCTGATCCTGTATTTTCAAAATTAAAAAGTACATGTGTGCATAACTCTGAATTTAGGTTATCAAAGACAGTATGTAAGCGCGTTTAGATTATTAACATTCCGTTTTCATATAAAGCTTATGTGTCGTTTATAACGTTGCATGCATTTTCTACTTAAACAGCTCATTTTTTCGTTTGTATATCAGTTGTTTACAGTAATCTGAAAATAATAATGAATGTTCGTTAGACTGCAACGTGGTTAGATAATTGTGTGTCGGTTTTATAATTACGATTCTGCGGGAGGCGCGTTATACAACATATACAGCTTTCAGCTTTCAATAATTAGAAATGTAAATTTCTACAAGATATCTCAGGAACTTTGTTTATTGCATTCTAAGTAACTAATATTTATAAATAGAAAGATATTAACGAAATATAGACACTGTAAAGATAATTTCAACGCACAAATACAAAAGTTGTGAGAAATTAGAATAGTTCTGCTGTGAAAGTTGGGTTGAGAAATGTGATAATTGGCACCGTATCTACCATCCCACCTAGAGACAAGTGCTATGCTGTCTAACAGTTTCTATAGTTTTTCCAAAACATGCACTATTCATTAATTTATATAAATTTTTCTAAAATGTGTTAGTTGACTGGGCTCGTAATTTTGTATTTAGGTCTATACAGTGAGAATAATGTAAGACTGTACATGGCTGAATTATGCAAAATTAGACATAGGGAACTTACTTAATGTTACCATGGTGTTAGTAAACAAAATAACAACACAGTGACTACAGAAACTAATTGAAACTGGATTATTTCCTTGTAATTTCAAAACCGACAATTGTTACTAGCATGGGCAAATTGATTAATGCGAATAATGTAAATGTAAGACTGTCCATGGCTGAATTATGCAAAATTAGACATACCATGGTGTTAGTAAACAAAATAACAACACAGTGACTCCAGAAACTAATTGAAACTGGATTATTTCATTGTAATTTTAAAACCGACAATTGTTACTAGTATGGCTAAATTGATTAATGCTAAAATAAAGTTGCTAATGTATAGGCTTACATTATTCGCACGGCATAGTCTTTCAACCAAAAGGATTGGTTAAAACTCAATACTCTATGAAATTTTAGCACTATAAGACCAGCTTGATTTAGATTTATACCTATAATGAATGACATACCGCGTCTTAGGTTCCAAAGTTGTAAGTAGTTTCTTTTGTGTGCCTCCAGGAGGGACTTTATGTTCTGCACCAAATGGAAAATATTTATGCAGATCATGCAAATGTTGCCGACAATCTAAATCCACTTCTAAAATTATACCTTCTTCAGCATCATCCGAAATATCAAGAATAGATTGCAAAGTTATGGAGTTTACTTGTTTTTCACTAAACCATTTAAAATTTTTCAAAGCTAAATACTGACTCGTAGACCAACTATGCAAATTTACTTTATCTAGAAGGTGTTTAGAAGGTTTATTGCAGTTATAATTTTTTTCGAAATTTATTATTTGCTTTACTATATTTGGTACAGCATTGACTTATACCACCTCAGTTAACAATTCTAATTTAACTTATGTATATTTGAGTATACACTGGAACGTAAAACCGGGGGTTGTGTAGAAGTGACTGGGATCTAACCCATATGTTTCTATAGATTTAGTCCTAAAATTCTCAAAATTATCTGCCAAAAGTAAAACATCACATTTCAGATAAAGATCACTGTATTCTCCTAAATTTTTAATTTTAAATGATTTCCAAATCATCTGTGCATGTTTGTAGTCTTGTTAGGAAATATCAGCTTGTTTCAATTTATTATAAAATTTTGACTTTTCCGGAAGAATCGTTTCATTAAACTTTTCCCAACTATCCATGTACTCGTAAGGAATAATTCCTTCTCCTAAATTTTTAATTTTAAATGATTTCCAAATCATCTGTGCATGTTTGTAGTCTTGTTAGGAAGTATCAGCTTGTTTCAATTTATTATAAAATTTTTACTTTTCCGGAAGAATCGTTTCATTAAACTTTTCCCAACTATCCATGTACTCGTAAGGAATAATTCCTTTTCTCATTAAAATATTTAGCTCTTCCATATTTAAATGGCTTAATGTATGATGTAAAATTTTAAAATCTTGAAATTCTAAATAAGATGCTAATTTATCTGATGACTCGCTCAAAAACGATATGAGTCTACAAATCTACATTTATTACTTGTATTTGGAATATATTTAGTAAGCGAAATATATCTTTCTTTATTTTTCGGTAAAAATACCATCCTAGGATACATCATTTCGGTTCAAATCAGCGAAGTGGGTAAGATTTTTGTATTCTAAACAGTATACATTTATTAAAACAAGTTTACTCTAAGATTACACTAACTTGCTCGTTTCTAAAATCTATTAGTTCACCCTTCTGATTCACGAGCCGGATCTCGATGTTATAAATGGTTTCGACATTAACCTCTAAATAAATAGGTGCATTCGGAACATTTTCCATACAGAACCCAAGCGCCACGGAAATACTAAACCCATACAGAATATGCGCAGGTAAATTATTACGATAAGAACCTCGTGTGATGTTGCATTCAATGTAAACATTCGTGCGTTTACTTATCTGTATATCCAATTCAGATATATGAGTGTGGTTAGGTTTGTATTCGATTGGTTTGAATCCGAGCATTCGACTAATAGAATCGGGTTTTGAAAAATCCACAGTGTACATCGATTTAATTTCGCATTTTTGCGTATTATTGTTTGCGCATAGTATAGTGCTTTCTACGTGTTTTTCTAAATATGAACTTAGCTGATCGATTTCATATGAACCATGTGGAATAGTGAGTACATGGAGATCCTTATCTCTATAATAAAACTTATCGTTACCGGTATGGATATTTTTAATCGAATTGCAGCCGTAGAATCCCCTTGAAGCGAGCTCATATCTATGTCTAGGATTAATCTTATAGGCTCGGCATACGCGGCATGCAATACATTACCCACATCTTCAACTACCAATAGTATAGACATGACTATGATGTGCGTCATCGTTTACATTCATTTATATAGAAAATTAAGACAAAGGTGGCCACATATCACGGTGTTATAGTTCTGCTCTCTAGAGTAATTATAATAAATTTTACAATCCCGAAAGTATTCAACGACCGCCAACGGTGGCGGTAAATTCCCAAAACCACCACCGCAGCCAACAGAGGTGACCACCGGTCCCCAAGACAACAAAACCTAAAGCAGCTACCAACACCCAAACATCACCAGTAGGCTGCATAACAGCTATGTGATTCACGATCCACTTGGACAAACTATCTCAGTGGATCAACAAAATAAGTGTCAATAAGTGATATTATAACACAAGACGGTTAATACACCAGTAAACTCACAACTAAACATCGTCCACTGGAACGCTAACGGCATTCAGTGCAAAATGCAAGAAATGCGAAACCTCAATAAAACACTCAACGTCGACGTGATGATCATCAACGAGACACATCTCACACCAAAAGTTTCACCAAAGTTAGCTTACTACCAAACCTATAAAACGGACAGACCGCAGATAGCCTACCGACAACCAAAGACCTCCAGCAACGCAAAATCTACAGCGGCCCGCATCCTGTTAATTATCGAAAAGGCCCGGAGTATCAAGCTGAGTTAAAGAAAATGAAACTCGCGAGAGCCCCACTACTAGCAGAACCAACAGGATCACAGCCAATCACCGAGAGGAACGAAGATGGTTTCCAAACACAAGGCGGGAAACGAGTTAGAAACAAACAGCCTGCTCCGCTCAACAGCGCAAAAGGTCTCCTCAACCACAGCATCCACCAGCAGCAATGCAATTGCGATCCCTGACGCCTCAGTTGTAACAGCCAGCGCTCGTACGGCTTCCGCATCTGTTTCCACCCAAGGACGCCAGACCCACCCAAGAATGCCACTACACCCAAACACGCCACCGCCACCTACAAAGCTGTTGCACCTCCCAAAACCGCCACCGCCGTCAACACAGCAGTCACCGGCTTTAAGGTGCCCATCGACCCCAGGATAGCAAAACCGAAAGCAGCTACCAGCACCCAAACAACACCAGTAGGCTGTATAGCAGCTATGGGATTCACGATCCACTTGGATAACCTCACTCAGTGGATCAGCAAAATAACTGTCAATAAGTGACATTATAACACAAGATGTATAATACACCAGTAGACGTACAACTAAACATTGTCCACTGGAACGCCGACGGTATTAAGTGCAAAATGCAAGAAATGCTAAACCTCATTAAACCACTCAACATCGACGTGATGATGATCAAAATCGCACCAAAAGTCTCACTAAAGGTATCTTAACTGTCAAACCTATCGAACGGACAGACCGCAGATAGCAGGAATTCCAGCTAGTGGCTGGCCCGATATTATAGTAAAAGATAAAATCGCACAGTACCAAGTTACGCTGCAAGCAAACGAGTTGGAGGTTACGGGGGTCCAAATAAGAGTAGCCGCCAGATATCTAAGACTAATATCAACCTAGCAACAACCAAGGACGCCCCTAGCAACGCAATAATCTGGATGATTTTATGGCACGCAACCTCCCTACGCCGATTTCAGGAGAGTCTAAACACAAAACATCAAGCGAGAGAATCCCGAGTCAATAACACTGAAGGGCACAGACTCTTCAACCACACAGCAGGAAAGAACTACGAGGTCATAGATCCAGGGGAGCACCGACGCATGTCCCAAGCAATCATCAAGACCAACCCGATGTGCTAGACATTATATTAGTCAAGGATCTGCCATTCCACTACTTCTAGAAAACAGTGAAAGACCTGAGCTCTGATCATCTCCCACTACTGCTCACGGTAAACGTAGGTCCGAGGTAGGATGGACCTCGAAGTACAACCAGACGCATCACGAACTGGCGTCAGTGCAATGAAAACCTACAAAGAAAAATACAAGATTTGCAACCCCAACATCATCATCACTGACGATATTGACAACTGCGTCCAAAACCTAATGCAGGGCCCTGGAGAATGCGATGCAAATTTTTGACTGCAACCGCCATGCTCGAAAACTGTCCCAAAAGAAAAAACGGAGGCTGGTGTGAAGATGGAAAATCATCAGGCACCCGGCCATCAAACGCCCTCTTAATAATAAACAAGAATGTCTGAAACAAGCAATAGAGGAATTCTACAATAAAGGCTGGAACCAACACATCAGCAACGAGCCGGAAAATGCCAACTTAACAGGGCTCTAACACGTAAGAGCGGCCTCCTCATGTCCGATCCAAGGACCAAATCGACCCTCTTACGATCCGCAAGAACAGGCCGACATCTTCACCTCCACCCTCTACAACAACTTCATGTCCAACAACGCCGATGACGCAGAACACGTACGGGGAGCAAATACCCGACTACAAGGGATATTGACCGTTGAACTAGGCGAATATGGCGCCGTTCGCCTCACCAAACGAGGGGAAGAACATTATCCTACATCAAAGTCGCCATAAACCCCTCACGAATAGATGGAATTTCGTATGCAATGCTTCAGAATATTCCGAAGAAGGCGCCGGCGAACATAACACGAATATTCAGCGGGGTCACCACACACCTCCACGTTCCTGTTCCATGGAATCGTACTGTCATAATTATGCTTTCTAAGTCAGGATAACGAAAAAACAGAACCCAACAACTATAGGCTAGTTCCGGCCAGAGAAATTAGACTTCGGGCCAGTACACGCAACGTCGCTACAGCTCGTTAAAGTAATAGACGATGTAGCTGATAAATTTCAAGAGAGGGAAAACCACCGTCGTCGTCTCCCTTGATACAGAAAAGGCGTTTGATAAAGTATAGATGCAGGGACTCCTCATCAAACTATCGAACAACTACGTATTACCAGCGGCCTACACCCAGCTTCTAAACAGCTACCTGACAAACAAAACCTCCGTCGTCAGGATTCAAAACAAGTTATTCCAAGTTACCACCACAGAAGCAGGAACTCCCACAGGGTGGCTGCTGACCGCCCAATACTATCCAACATCTATATCAATGACATCCTCTGTGCACAAAAGCCAAATACGCAATATGTAAGGATGACGTCATGCTCTACAGCAAGTCGAGAGTGCTAGGAGTTACAGTCAGGAAGATGCAGGGGTAGCTGGATCAGCACCAGGCTGATTCGGAAAACGGGGTCCGAAATTAAACACAAACGGAAGCCATAACCTTCACAAGAAGCAAACAACTAATCTACCGACGATACAAGTCCATCAACGGAACGTACCTTGAAACAACACAGTCCACAACACAATCATCAAAACACGCCAGACAAATAAAATGTCATATCCCATCCTTGCTTGCCACAAGTGCCTCCCACTAAAGACCAAGCTCAACGCCTACAACCAATACATAATGCCAACTATGATATACGCAGCGTCAGCAAGGATGACATACATATCAGCTTCAAACAGAAAACGTCTGGAAAGCACCCAATCGACCACCCTCAAAAAACTTAACGGGACGCGATGGTTCGTACGCAATGAAACCATCTACAACGACCTAGGCATGGACTCCATACAAGCACACGTCCGAATACTAGCAGAAAATATCTGTTGTGGTATTAATCAATCGAATCTGACCGCGTTCCGAGAAATCGCGCCAGTTGTTGAAACGCAACAGCAACGAAAAACGCCCAAAGTATATTCTAACCGACTAATTACAACCAGACCACAAAGCCAGAAACCTGTAAGCAGTAAAAGCCAAACGGCCACCGCTGTTTTATCTAAGAACCCTGAGAAGCTCCAGTTCGACAGCATTGAAAAAAGTTTCATATTAACACGAAGACCCACGCCAGCAGCAGAGGAGAGCAGGCGTATCCAGCCAGTCAGCTCTAGCACCTGCAACAATTCGAAGTCCAAGAGCACGTGTTGAGTTCAAGCTCTTGGGTCGCCGGTTTTACATGTTCCGCAGAGGCGAAGAATGGTGCAACAAGACGTGTATGCAAGAAGAATCGCTTAACAAGCGTTTCAATCACCGATTCCGTGGATAGACCTCAGCGACCATTACGATGGACTCCCGCAAGAAAATGTCGACGAAATAACAATACAACTCATTTCTTATTAAACCACCATCAATGACCATATGGACAAAGTTTTAAAGTAAAGATATCTCGGTGTAGTCAATCCGATCCGAATCCGTCTGACAGTAGAAAATTTGACAGGAATGGAAAGCGCGATAGACCAAGGTAAAGCACAAAAGTGACCTCATCGCCACCTCACGAATGAAGGCAGCTACCAAACCAGTAGGCATCGGACCCGCCGGGGGCAGGCCGCTGAGGTCACCGTCTCCTAACGTTGCCCTCAAAGACGGAGCAAATGGAGACAAACTTCGTGGAAGTCGCCCGCATGCGGAAGAAGCCCACAAAACCACTACAGCCAGCCAAGAAGCCTCACATCCGATGACTATAGAGCCATGACCGCCTTCCTCAGCAAGAAAGGAGTCCCCTATCACACCTACCACTCACGTCACAGAAGTTCCTGATGACCATGTTCAGGGATTTATTCTTCGTCACTTGGTAGGTGTGATAGGGGACTCCTTTCTTGCTGAGGAAGGCGGTCATGGCTCTATAGTCATCGGATGTGAGGCTTCTTGGCTGGCTGTAGTGGTTTTGTGGGCTTCTTCCGCATGCGGGCGACTTCCACGAAGTTTGTCTCCATTTGCTCCGTCTTTGAGGGCAACGTTAGGAGACGGTGACCTCAGCGGCCTGCCCCCGGCGGGTCCGATGCCTACTGGTTTGGTAGCTGCCTTCATTCGTGAGGTGGCGATGAGGTCACTTTTGTGCTTTACCTTGGTCTATCGCGCTTTCCATTCCTGTCAAATTTTCTACTGTCAGACGGATTCGGATCGGATTGACTACACCGAGATATCTTTACTTTAAAACTTTGTCCATATGGTCATTGATGGTGGTTTAATAAGAAATGAGTTGTATTGTTATTTCGTCGACATTTTCTTGCGGGAGTCCATCGTAATGGTCGCTGAGGTCTATCCACGGAATCGGTGATTGAAACGCTTGTTAAGCGATTCTTCTTGCATACACGTCTTGTTGCACCATTCTTCGCCTCTGCGGAACATGTAAAACCGGCGACCCAAGAGCTTGAACTCAACACGTGCTCTTGGACTTCGAATTGTTGCAGGTGCTAGAGCTGACTGGCTGGATACGCCTGCTCTCCTCTGCTGCTGGCGTGGGTCTTCGTGTTAATATGAAACTTTTTTCAATGCTGTCGAACTGGAGCTTCTCAGGGTTCTTAGATAAAACAGCGGTGGCCGTTTGGCTTTTACTGCTTACAGGTTTCTGGCTTTGTGGTCTGGTTGTAATTAGTCGGTTAGAATATACTTTGGGCGTTTTTCGTTGCTGTTGCGTTTCAACAACTGGCGCGATTTCTCGGAACGCGGTCAGATTCGATTGATTAATACCACAACAGATATTTTCTGCTAGTATTCGGACGTGTGCTTGTATGGAGTCCATGCCTAGGTCGTTGTAGATGGTTTCATTGCGTACGAACCATCGCGTCCCGTTAAGTTTTTTGAGGGTGGTCGATTGGGTGCTTTCCAGACGTTTTCTGTTTGAAGCTGATATGTATGTCATCCTTGCTGACGCTGCGTATATCATAGTTGGCATTATGTATTGGTTGTAGGCGTTGAGCTTGGTCTTTAGTGGGAGGCACTTGTGGCAAGCAAGGATGGGATATGACATTTTATTTGTCTGGCGTGTTTTGATGATTGTGTTGTGGACTGTGTTGTTTCAAGGTACGTTCCGTTGATGGACTTGTATCGTCGGTAGATTAGTTGTTTGCTTCTTGTGAAGGTTATGGCTTCCGTTTGTGTTTAATTTCGGACCCCGTTTTCCGAATCAGCCTGGTGCTGATCCAGCTACCCCTGCATCTTCCTGACTGTAACTCCTAGCACTCTCGACTTGCTGTAGAGCATGACGTCATCCTTACATATTGCGTATTTGGCTTTTGTGCACAGAGGATGTCATTGATATAGATGTTGGATAGTATTGGGCGGTCAGCAGCCACCCTGTGGGAGTTCCTGCTTCTGTGGTGGTAACTTGGAATAACTTGTTTTGAATCCTGACGACGGAGGTTTTGTTTGTCAGGTAGCTGTTTAGAAGCTGGGTGTAGGCCGCTGGTAATACGTAGTTGTTCGATAGTTTGATGAGGAGTCCCTGCATCTATACTTTATCAAACGCCTTTTCTGTATCAAGGGAGACGACGACGGTGGTTTTCCCTCTCTTGAAATTTATCAGCTACATCGTCTATTACTTTAACGAGCTGTAGCGACGTTGCGTGTACTGGCCCGAAGTCTAATTTCTCTGGCCGGAACTAGCCTATAGTTGTTGGGTTCTGTTTTTTCGTTATCCTGACTTAGAAAGCATAATTATGACAGTACGATTCCATGGAACAGGAACGTGGAGGTGTGTGGTGACCCCGCTGAATATTCGTGTTATGTTCGCCGGCGCCTTCTTCGGAATATTCTGAAGCATTGCATACGAAATTCCATCTATTCGTGAGGGGTTTATGGCGACTTTGATGTAGGATAATGTTCTTCCCCTCGTTTGGTGAGGCGAACGGCGCCATATTCGCCTAGTTCAACGGTCAATATCCCTTGTAGTCGGGTATTTGCTCCCCGTACGTGTTCTGCGTCATCGGCGTTGTTGGACATGAAGTTGTTGTAGAGGGTGGAGGTGAAGATGTCGGCCTGTTCTTGCGGATCGTAAGAGGGTCGATTTGGTCCTTGGATCGGACATGAGGAGGCCGCTCTTACGTGTTAGAGCCCTGTTAAGTTGGCATTTTCCGGCTCGTTGCTGATGTGTTGGTTCCAGCCTTTATTGTAGAATTCCTCTATTGCTTGTTTCAGACATTCTTGTTTATTATTAAGAGGGCGTTTGATGGCCGGGTGCCTGATGATTTTCCATCTTCACACCAGCCTCCGTTTTTTCTTTTGGGACAGTTTTCGAGCATGGCGGTTGCAGTCAAAAATTTGCATCGCATTCTCCAGGGCCCTGCATTAGGTTTTGGACGCAGTTGTCAATATCGTCAGTGATGATGATGTTGGGGTTGCAAATCTTGTATTTTTCTTTGTAGGTTTTCATTGCACTGACGCCAGTTCGTGATGCGTCTGGTTGTACTTCGAGGTCCATCCTACCTCGGACCTACGTTTACCGTGAGCAGTAGTGGGAGATGATCAGAGCTCAGGTCTTTCACTGTTTTCTAGAAGTAGTGGAATGGCAGATCCTTGACTAATATAATGTCTAGCACATCGGGTTGGTCTTGATGATTGCTTGGGACATGCGTCGGTGCTCCCCTGGATCTATGACCTCGTAGTTCTTTCCTGCTGTGTGGTTGAAGAGTCTGTGCCCTTCAGTGTTATTGACTCGGGATTCTCTCGCTTGATGTTTTGTGTTTAGACTCTCCTGAAATCGGCGTAGGGAGGTTGCGTGCCATAAAATCATCCAGATTATTGCGTTGCTAGGGGCGTCCTTGGTTGTTGCTAGGTTGATATTAGTCTTAGATATCTGGCGGCTACTCTTATTTGGACCCCCGTAACCTCCAACTCGTTTGCTTGCAGCGTAACTTGGTACTGTGCGATTTTATCTTTTACTATAATATCGGGCCAGCCACTAGCTGGAATTCCTGCTATCTGCGGTCTGTCCGTTCGATAGGTTTGACAGTTAAGATACCTTTAGTGAGACTTTTGGTGCGATTTTGATCATCATCACGTCGATGTTGAGTGGTTTAATGAGGTTTAGCATTTCTTGCATTTTGCACTTAATACCGTCGGCGTTCCAGTGGACAATGTTTAGTTGTACGTCTACTGGTGTATTATACATCTTGTGTTATAATGTCACTTATTGACAGTTATTTTGCTGATCCACTGAGTGAGGTTATCCAAGTGGATCGTGAATCCCATAGCTGCTATACAGCCTACTGGTGTTGTTTGGGTGCTGGTAGCTGCTTTCGGTTTTGCTATCCTGGGGTCGATGGGCACCTTAAAGCCGGTGACTGCTGTGTTGACGGCGGTGGCGGTTTTGGGAGGTGCAACAGCTTTGTAGGTGGCGGTGGCGTGTTTGGGTGTAGTGGCATTCTTGGGTGGGTCT
>CALNHX010007386.1:0-74946 GCA_940337035.1 Agriotes lineatus | reverse complement strand
GTACAATAGAAAAGTCTAGTCGTTTACTTTTCTATGCTCCTGACAGTACTTCTTGTAATAATAATTTTTATGCAACTGTGGCTTATGTGTTCATTATAATACGTATAAAGTAAACTTTTAAAGAAGTAATCCCGCCTACCTTAAAACTAACTCATACAGTTCTTTATTTTACTTTGGAAGCATAATCTTGTATATTGGCTCTTTATAGCGGACGTAATATAGATTTCATGGCCCATGAGCCTACACAGTTGCTAAGCAGTATAACAAACACCAACAACGCAGTATAGCAACATCAAAAATCTACATAGAAACCATAGCACACCAAAAATGTACAGATTCAGCACAAGGACGACGTAGTAGCTTGTAGTCAAAATGCTGACTGTGTGCAGTTCATTATAAGTACTAAAGTCTGCACAGAGGTAGTCCGGCTGGCAATTGTATCAATGTAGTCACTTGATTTTGAAAAAATTAGCTGACGAATCAAAATCTGGTATCAAGGGGTTCATTTGATTGAAATAGCTAACAGGTTGAAAACAATTGATCAGGATGTGACGTTTGCTTCTCTACAAATTTGATTCAATTTGCAAGAAGCCATCTGGCCCCAGTAAGACGCTACACGAACCCATCTGGTCTCTTCAAGATGTTACATGAAAAAATCTGCGTCACAAATGTAATTTTTCCCATAGCACCACTTCTGTTCTCTCACTGTTTGCCCCACTTAAATTTCTCTAGCTGAACGAAGTGGAAAGAGGCCTCGAACGGGTATAAGAGAACGATGCCAGGTCAGTTTAAAACACTTGAGTCGAGCTCCAACCGAAAGCAGCTTTGAGCTCTGGGAAACTTTAAGCTCAACAAACCGCTAGACTTGCTCAATCTTGCTAAGTGAGCCGCTATGACCCTAGAACCTGTAGGCACTAGCTTCCAGCGTAGCTAGCACTCGGATCAACAGCGTAAGTTGTTAGGATAAGTTTTAACTCCAGCTTCTTTCTGAGAAGTAGAACTGCCTAAAATATCTGCCCAACTTAATTTTTTTTCTATATACCCGATAACCCTAGCATCTAAATTGTAGAGCGCCGGAGTCTATCCCATGATGATACAGACTTTTTTCTGAAGCTTATCTTAGTAAAACTGTCTCTCTTTTATATCCAGTAGCAAGATCCTACCTAATAACCCTACCGTCTTGATTGTAGAGCGCCGGAGTCTATCCTGTCACCAATTCAAACGTTTTCCCGACCGATTCTCGAAACAATACTCGCCCTCCAACTTCGCTTCTCAAAAATTGCTATCTATCTAGGTCGATAACCACGTCCGGCTAACGATATGAACCAACTCAATGGGGACCGTGTCTAAAAATCGCCGAACGAAACCAACACAGGGCCATATAGCAAAATATAAATTTTTCAGAGAGTCCACCACGGAAATTTGTGTTGAACTCACCCTGTGTAACCCATCCGTCTGCGCCCCGAACCAAAAGTGAAAACCAGCAGAAGCACCCTGGCCGGAGTCCGCGGCAATATCTTAATTTAAAGTATATACTAGAGGTAAGAATAAACCTTTTTATCTAACTGGTTCGGTCTAATCACTCCAGATCTTTGCGAATCTTGGCTCAGAACTACCTTCTGGCATTGGAAACAAAGAAACAATTAATTAAAATAATAATAGCCGTCCAGAGAACATTACAAGAATACTGTCCTATAAGAATCGACCGCCCATCGATGAACGTCAAATGGGTTTAAGTGTGACAGAGAGATGGTAGAAGACGACATATGAGTGCAAGACCTGCAACGACACGCAACTCTAAAATTGTGGCCAAAGTTAGTGATGGATGATATGCGAAATGCTGTTAAAATGGTAGCGAAGACTGATAAAGCTTAAGGAGAAATCGAATAAATCGATACTGCATTGTTGCATGCGAATGAGGTCTCAGCACGATGTTGACACGGTTGCATAATCAGGGTCGAGTGAACATTTGTTGTGAGCTCTTGACTCATGCTGATGCACATTCTGACATTCTGCTTAAACTACCCCTTGTGAACCAGATATTAGCTTTTTTCATGGTAACTTACAATAATTCAGCATAACAGCGTAGATCTGTGATTACATCAAATTTGCTTTATCTGTATCATTTTAATTAAACAGAGTCGTTGTTTTTCTATTGCCCTTTTAAGGGCTCTAGCTGACTCGGAGTAATATTCACAGGAAAACTCTAATAGGAATAGTTTAGTCTAAATACATGGGTGCACAAACAACAAAAGGCCAATGACAACATGAACCAAAATATGGATGGCTTCTAAGGGTTCATGAGCCACCAATGAACACAACTATTGTAAAAATCCTTGTTTGGTTCACTATGTTTAAAACATACATAAATCCAAAAGAGTGCTGAGTTTTTATTTAGCAAAACACCACGGTCTAAACCGAAATTTAATTTTAATAGTTCGAGCAACCGCCAAAATCTGAAACAATATTCAAAACAAAGATGTTTACTAGTCTACTCTATCTGTTTGGCAAGCACTGTTTACGAGTATTTCAGTCTTGTTAATTTAGTAGGTGCTGATTAACATTATTAAATTCTTTGATCATAGTTCTCCCAACACTTTCTTTAAAATATGCGATATCTCATCGTTAAAGGGTTATTGTATAGATTATAGATTGGTTATTCGTATGCAGATGCATTTCTAAGGAAATGACTCTCGTAAAGCTACTTATATACAACAAACCTTAAATATTCCTTTAGTTTTAGTGTGTGCCATAATTCATCATAATTTCGTAATAACTAAGTAACAGTCCCATTGCGGCTACCTTTATATGTAACCACTGGAGAGGGTTCACATAGTGTTTAACCTACTGTGATTTATTGTAATCCACAAATTGCTTTAGAAGTTGGAAGCATTTTACGGTAAGTATAAAAAGAGCTATACTTGCAACATCTGAAGCCAGGGTTTATGCCTAAGAAGGAGTAATAAATCACGTAATTTTTAGTAATGCGTTGAGTACAGCTGCAAAATAGCTATTTATATATCTATGGAGCAAAGGTATTCATTTGCTCCCGCGTGTGAATTTAATGCCCGACGCGTTAGCGGAGGGCATTAAACACACAAGGGAGGAAATGAACCTTTGCTCCAGTGATATATATATGATTTTTTCTTCGAACGCATGTTCTATTGCGCGAAATTTTAAAAATTTTGCTTTAGTAGATCATTACCGTGACTCTAGATTTCTGTAGTGACATTTCGTCTAATTTCCAAATCAGCATAACGTTGTAAAGCTTTGGTGTGATATCCATGGTGACATAAACACAAATGCGGGAGCAAATAAATATTGGCTCCCGCTGGTGGAAAATTGACAGTTTTGTTTCTTAAAACTAGGGCGCAAAAGCCGACTTTCTATACAGTGAGTAGGAAAAATTACATAACTCTATTTCGAATAACAGAATGCTTTTCTAAAGTTATAGCAAGTGAGCTGTTTAAAAGGTATAATTACTGCGCAACGCCGTTGAAAACTTGCAGTAACTCGTTACTAATCTATACTTTCTACGAATAACAATCAATCCTTCTGAAATGTGGGTAAGACACCTATCTTGGCATTTTCAAAGGAACCTTTATAGCGCACGTCTGACTAACCTGAAAAGCGGGTCTTACCACATACACCGACTGTGTATTCAACTTTCCACTTAAAAGCTTTTGGTAAAAAGTTTATATCAGTCTTGCTGGTGTTAGTTTCAACCCTTAAAGTACGCACCGCTGTCCCATTTATCTTTCTTAGAAACGAAGTGTTGGCAGTAGCGAGCTAGTTTAAAGACATTTATCGTACCTGTCAAAGATTTGCAGAACTTGCAAGGAGCAGGACTTAAATTTATCATTACGGATTACTGGGTTTCCGGAGATGGAGTAATTTAATTTATACTAATAACCACCTCTTTATTGGGCTTGTGTATGTTCACAATGCTTTATATTGAGGGACCAAAGTTAAATAATTTATGCTGAACTGAGATACCCGAGTAACTGCTTTCTGATATAATGTAATATTTATGAAAAGCTGCCGAGAAGTTCTGCAAAGTTTGTAAAAACGTTTGAAGATAAGTTGAACTTTCCAGCTTGTCTTGTATCAGGCGGGATTGTAATGCAAAGCTCTTGGTCAACATAAAAGCGTAAGACTTTGGAATTTAAGATTTTTTAAAACAAAGGAAGAAAGTTTGTTATAAAAAGCTGAAAATATGATTTAGTAACGTGTTCTTTTTATGGTATCTCTGTCAAACAGAATTTAGCTCGGTGAAATCCAACTGATAAATCTAGAACGCGGATGTGAAGCAGGCGGATAGGAAATGGCAGATTCTAAATCGAATTTGGTCCAGTGAGTAGTTGTCAAATTGGATCGATTCGTACATAACGAGGTGAATGGTGGAATGCGCGAGTTCGTCAAGTTCTATTAAAAACAGTGGTTTATGTGAACATTAATGAATTGCGAAATGTGGTTAGCTCGTTGTAATGATCGGAAAGACAGTTTTTAATGGGAGTGCTACAGGTTGTTTTCTATGGAGCTGATAACATAAAATTTCAAGATCTCAGGCATGTACTTTATACGTTAATTAAAACGCACAGCTTCTTCTTCTTTTTGTTATTAAATAAATGTCAGACGTGACTATCTATTTTCTGCGATTTAGTGAATGCGATGCTAAATCAAATATACAGTGTAATTGATAAACTAATTTGTAATTAAGTAGTATATCATATAAATAAAGGAGAACGATCCAAACGTGTGTGTCCGTCACGACAATTGCAGACGCGATGTCCCCCATTTGCGTTTGCATTCATTTCGCCCTCGCCTCGATTTCGTGACCGAGGCGGAGCCTCGAAGGCCCCTTTAAAGAGGGGCGGAACCCCGAGGGCCCCCTTGGAGAGGGGCGGAGCCCTGTGGCCTCCTTGGAGAGAGGCGGAGCCCCGAGGGCCCCCTTGGAAAGGGGAGGAGTCTCGAGGGCCTTTTGGAGAAGCCCCCTTGGAGAGGAGCGGAGCACCGATCGCCCCTTGGAGAGGGGCGGAACCCCATGAGCCCCCTTAAAGAGGGACGGAGCTTCGTGAGCCCGAGAGGCGGATTCCCGAGGACCCCTTAAAGAGGTGCGGAGCTCCGAGAGCCCCCTTGGAGAGGGGCGAAGCCCCGATGGTCCCTTTGAGAGGAGCGGAGCCCCAAAGGCCCTCTTGGAGAGGAGCCGAACCCTAGGGGCCCCCTTGGAGAGGGGCGAAGCCCCGTGAGCCCCCTTGGAGAGGGGCGGATTCCTGGGGGCCTCCTTGGAAAGGGGCGGAGCCCCGAGGACCCCCTTGGTGAGGGGAAAAGCCCTGAGGGCCCCCTTGAAGAGGGGCGGAGCCCCATAAGCCCCCTTGGAGAGGGGCGAAGCCCTGATGGCCCCTTGGAGAGGGGCAGAGCCCAAAGGGCCACCTTGGAGAGGGGCGGAGCTCCGTAAACCCCCCTGGAGAGGGGCGGATCCCCGAGGGCCCCATTTTAAGCAACTATTTTCTTTTCAAATGATAACAGATCTCCTTTAGATGGTTAACATTAATTAAAACTTGCACGGGCGTTTATCTACAAAAAACTCCCGTTTTATCAAAAAACTGTTTTAAAATGGTGATACTGAAACTAACAATAATGGTTTTCAGTTGAAAACGTCTGAAATATTACTGAAATATGACTACAAATACCTGTGTAAAGTGCAGGAGTCGTCTGTACCCCATTCACTCCATTTGTTATACTGTGACAGGATTTTCATGTGCATTTTTTTAACGGTGACAGTGACATTTAGTAACAAAATATTACTAAAGTAAAAATTATTGCTTGGTTAAAATTTATTTTACATTCGTACTTACTTTATTTTTGTGTATAAAATAACACAAGTGTACATCAATTATGATACAATATTTATTTTGATGCTTAGGCAGTGTTCAGTAACTGAGCTACTTTAGATAATTTATAAAATGTCAATGTCTTATTTTGACATTAGTAACTTTTTGTAACTAAATATGCGTACACTGCTAAAAATATTCAATAGGACATTGAAACGACTCTTTTAATAGCGGATTTTAAAACAACCAATCAGAAACAGGACCAAAATTGACCACACTGTCATTAATATAGGCACTGTACTGTATACCTGTCAACACATTAGTTCGTGGTGTGTATTTTTGTGATATTTGTGTGGTGTAATTCGTGTGATCTGCTGTCATCCATGTTGTCTCGAGATGCCAACCATTGTTCCTTTTTCGCCTTCTGTTGGCATGAAACCGGTGACACCAATAACTCGGCAGAAGCGATGAGATTTTTCAAATTTGGCATCTCGAGGCACATACGATGACGTGCTGATCGTATGGGACTTTTTTGACGTGTTTTTAATTAGATCATGTCGACAATTAGTAGTGCGATGGCTCCTCTTGGAGCCTTTCAACGGTTAGGTAAAAGCAGTGAGCTTCCACCTCACCACGTGAACGTTCCTCTTGGTTAAGAGGACGGGTATTTCCCTATTTCTTCCTCCACAAAAGAACCCTCTGCTTCCTGTCATGCGAAATGTTGTGTTTTCTGAGATTGAGTAACAATTGTGTAACAGAACGGAATGGCCCTACGTAATGGCCTAAAAATGGTGATAAATTGAATAGGATGGACCGCGCAATAGCGCGTGAAGCCCCGTTTATCATATAAATAAAGGAGAACGATCCAAACGCGTGTGTCCGTCACGACAATTGCAGACGCGATGTCCCCCATTTGCTTTTGCATTCATTTCGCCGTCGCCTCGATTTCGTGACCGGGGCAAAGCCCCGGGCGCCCCTTGGAGAGGGGCAGAGCCCCGAGGGCCCCCTTGGAGAGGGGCAGAGCCCCGAGGGCGCCCTTGGGGAGAGGCAGAGCCCCGAGGACCCCCTTGAAGAGGGGCGGAGCCCCGAGGGCCTTTTGGAGAAGACCCTCTTGGAGAGGGCGGAGCCCCGTGAGCCCCCTTAAAGAGGGGCGGATCGCCGAGGGCCCCCTTGGATAGGGGCGAAGCCCCGATGGTCACTTTGAGAGGGGCGGAGCCCCAAAGTTCCTATTGGAGAGGGGCCGAGCCCCGGGGGCCCTCTTAGAGAGGGGCGAATCCCCGGGGGCTCCCTTGAAAAGAAGCGGAGCCCCGACGGCCCCCTTAGAGAGGGGTGAAGACCTGAAAGCCCCCTTGAAAAGAGGCGGAGCCCCGTGAGCCGTCTTGGAGACTGGCGGAGCCCGGATGGCTCCTTGGAGAGGGGTGGAGCCCCAAGGGCCCCCTTGGAGAGGGACGGAGCCCCGTGAGCCCCCTTGGAGAGGGGCGAAACACCGAGGGCTCCATTTTAAACAATTATTCTCTCTTCAAATGATAACAGATCTCCTTTAGATGGTTAACATCAATTAAATCTTGCACGGGTGTTTATCTACAAATAACTCCCGTTTTATCAATAAACTGTTTTTATTTGTTCCTCACTTGTAAACATCAATTTATCAAGTCACTGTATTCACCTTGAAAATGTTTCATAACTGGCTAGCCAGTAAATTTTTTACTGACTAGCCAGTTATATTTTACAAGCGTGCTCATAGATAAATGATAGCGTGCAAAGCCAGAGTTGTCTTCCTTAGTATGTGTGATATTGATGAATTTAGTTGCTTGTCAGTCTGACATTTTGAATAAACGGTACATTTCTAGTTATTTACAAGTGTGAAACAAATAAAATATTCAAGAATACACGCCAGGTAACCATTTTTACTGGCTCAAGGATATGACAGGCTCGCCTAACGGCTCGCCGGTCATCCCAATCCTATCGCCAGTAAAAACTGTTTTACCTGGCTTGTAATGTAAAATACTATAAAACGGTGATACTGAAACTAACAATAATGGTTTTCAGTTGAAAACGTCTGTTACTAAAGTATGACTACAGATACCTGTGTAAACTGCAGGAGTCGTCTGTACCGCATTCACTCCATTTGTTACACTGTGACAGGATTTTCATGTGCATTTTTTTAACGGTGTCAGTGACATTTAGTAACAAAATATTACTAAAGTCAAAATTATTGCTTGGTTAAATTTTATTTTGCATTCGTACTTACTTAATTTTCGTGTATAAAATAACACAAGTGTACATCAGTGAGCTACTTTAGATAATTTATAAAATGTCAATGTCTTATTTTGACATTAGTAACTTTTTGTAACTAAATATGCGTACACTGCTAAAAATATTCAATAGGACACTGAAACGACTCTTAATGGCGGATTTTAAAACAACCAATCAGAAACAGGACCATTACTGACCACACTGTCATTAATATAGACACTGTACTGTGTACCTGTCAACACGTTAGTTCGTGGTGTGTATTTTAGTGATATTTGTGTGATGTATTTCGTGTGATCTGCTGTCATCCATGTTGTCTGGAGATGGTAACCATTGTTCCATTTTCGCCTTCTGTTGGCATGAGACCGGTGACACCAATAACTCGACAGAAGCCATGAGATTAAGAATCGAAAAATCGATGTAAGATCGAGAATCGAACTAATCTAGAAAATTGGAGAGGTTTTTCAAATTTGGCATCTCGAGGCACATACGATGACGTGCTAATCGTATGGAACTTTTTTGACGTGTTTTTTTTTAGATCATGTCGACAATTAGCAGTGCGATGGCTCTTCTTGGAGCCTTTTAACGGTTAGGTGAAAGCAGTGAGCTTCCACCTCACCACGTGAACGTTCCTCTTGGTTTAGAGGACGGGTAATTTCTTCCTCTATAAAAGAACCCTCTGCCTCCTGTCATGCGAAATGTTGTGTTTTCTGAGATTGTGTAACAAGTGTGTCACAGAACGGAATGATCTTTCGTAATAGGCCTAAAAATGGTGGTAAATTGAATAGGATAGACCGCGCAATAGCACACGCAGCCCCGTTTAGTACTATTATAATTTTAAGGACGTTGAGTTATTTTTTCAAGGCTCTTGCGTTGTGATGCGACAAAACCGCACTTTAGCATTGCTGCCTCTAATTTTGGAAAACTTGATTCTTTTAAATGCTTTCGATTACTGTACGTTTCGAAGTATTTGGAAGAGTTATTATAACTCCAAACCATAACAACAGACTAGTATAAAACGATAATACATTTTTTTAGTTAACTTCTAGAATCAAAATCCCTGTAGCTAAAATAAATTGTACCAAAAAATGTGACGCGATATCAATATAACATACAACGTAAACTTCTCAATGAGTCATAATAATAGGTCATTTATCATTTACCAAGCGAATTACGTGATTTTTTTGTTGCAGACAGAAGAGATCTATAAATATTAGTAGCCACTGTGCTGAAAACACATGGAAAAATTGGAGTAATAAAAGTATAGTCACATGACTAGATATGTACACAAATTTAGTTGGTAATTCACATTGGGTTAGAGTAGCCCACGTTTTAGACTTGTCAAGGTGCGAGTGTATTTTTTTTTAATTATCCTAAGGCAACTATGTAAACGCCTTATTAGATATAAAAGTCGGAATAATTCATATGCGAGGTAGTTATGAAAAAAGACATTTTGCAAATTTGCAGCGTTTGTTCTGGATCCTAAATGAAGCAACAAATTCAAATATTTCTGTACTTTTCCAAACTTTTATCTCCTAGCGTTATCGATATATCCGTATCAAAGTCCCGTTTTATATACACTGCGCCCCCAAATTGTTAAAAGAGATCAGCTGCACTCAACATTAATATTTCAAATAGAGACCATAGCTAAAAATAAAAAAACTATTTTAGCTCCAAAAAAAAATTTTTTTTAAAGATATGGCAAAATGGTTCTCATTGCGAAACTATGACCCTGTGCAAGTGTTTGGATGGATCAAACGTAATGTAATAAGTTGATTATTTTAGAGGAAGCTGCTAGAAAATTAATGTTATATGTATATTAATGAAAATCGTCTGATCAACTCGTAACTTTGCACATGGTTTTAGTTTTTCATCATAAAGATTTTTTAACAATAATATTTTTTTGTATCTCATTAATAAATTAAATACTCAGCAGTTATTTGTATTGAATATTTTATATCTGTTTCAACTGGATATATATTCTTGCTGTAGAAATTGATGGTAGTAATGTGTTTCTGTGTTCGATCTTTCCGACCTTATGATGATTCCGGTATGTTATCGTCATTGCCACAATAGGGAATAACAGTATGAAAATGTACTCGTTGCTAAGATGACGAGAAATTATAGTGCGGGAATAACTTTCCGACCTACGCCGAAAAAACCTACCGTAACGTAATAATCTATTTTCATGGTCTTTAGTATACGGGTTTAAAGTCAGATTAATAAGGTTAAAAGAATACAGTATTAAAATTACAAAGATGAATTTAAGTATGAAAAGGATATCAAAATTTTTAAAATGTATGTGGTAAAGAAAGAAAATAGAATTTAAAATTCAATTGAATGAAGCTGTATAAGAAACAGTAGGATTCTAACATAATTTAATTTTTATCTGAAATGAAGTGGGGAATTAATGGCAAATACTTATTCGAGAAATACCATTCAACATAGTGGGTGTTAAACAATTATGATAAAGTTCTATAGTGTGTTGGACTATAAAATATATGCTAAACTAAATCACTAAGGAGATTTTAATTTAGTAGTACACAAAATAACTTTGACTTCAAAAGATGTAATAAGTTTGTAAGCGGGTGAAATTAAGATAATAAACCCTTTATTATATGATTTTTAATCTATTTTGGTATGTGAAGGGTTATATATCGTATAAAATTATCGAGATGAGTATAAAATGAAATTTTAAAAACAATTTTAAATGGAGAAGTAATGAAGGAGAATCGATATGGTGAGATTGCCATATGTTAAACAGTTATTAATGAGTAATTGTGCTGTACCTCTAATGCCATTATATTCAAATTTTTCTAAAAGACTATGGTGGTCCACTTTATCAAAGGCCTTACTTAAATCCAACAGGGTTGCTCCAGCCAATTGTTTATTATTGAAGGCGTCCACTACCATGTGTACAATTTCCAGTACTGCAGTAGTTGTTGATTTTCCAGTTTGATAACCACACTGACTCTGATTTATTATGTTATGTTTATTTATAAATTCCATAAAGCGTTTCTGTATAATTTTTTCAAATACTTTTGACATAAATGGAACAATCGATATTGGCTGAAAATTGTTGACTTTATTTGTATCGCCTTTTTTATGAATAGGTGTTACTCTGGATAGTTTTAGAACATCCGGGAATACTGCTTCCGTAATACACTGATTGAAAACCTCTGCCAAAGGACTAGCGATTTCTCTAGCTACATTAACCACTAGTTTTTTGTTAATCCCATAGATATCTTTTGTGTTGGTATTTTTTAAGGTCCCAATGAGTTGCAGTATTTCATCTGCTGAAGTATATAACGATTCTCGAGGGGATTGCAGGACATTCCTTAGTAGTGCACCCGAATCCGCACAATTTATACTCTTAATATTTTCTGAGCCAACCGTAATGAAATGTTTGTTAAACTCGTTGGCCAGTATATAGGTTTTGGTACTGCGTTTATTTTGAATTCTCCGTTGATTATCCCAGGCCGCCTTGCTCTTGTCGGCTGCATTCTGAATATAATTACTATTATATTGTTTTTTGGTGTTTTCAATCGCTTTTCGACACTGCTTCCTGAACTCCGTTACAGCTATACTGGATTCTTGTGTTTGAGTGCATTCCTTGATTATCGAAAGAGCATGAAGTGTGTTCCTCAATTTCTGAATATTTTCGTTAAACCAATTTTTTTACTACCGACCAGAAAATGTGCGGTTTCTGGAGAATTTTTTCCCCAGAAAGTAACGTTTTGCCGGTCAAGATCGGAAAACAGGCATCAGGGACCGGTAATAGTTATTTAAGTGGCAAGCTTAGTAAAGTAAGCTACCATCCATATTCTTTAAAAAATGCGCATTGACAATTTGCGTTCCTTTAACAATTATTTTTAACCAATCCTTAGAACTTGGAGTTTTTCCCGAAAAATGGAAAATGTCATCTATCTCACCAATTTTCAAAAGTGGTAAAAAAACTAATAAAAAACTATAGGTCCATTAGCAAACGATCAGTTGTTATGAAAGTTTTTGAAAAAATAATTTATAAATATTTATTTGCACTAGTTAAAAATATAATAATTAATGAACAACATGGGTTTTTTAAAGGTCGTTCTTTAGACTCTAATTTAATTACTTATACTGAATTTTTACATACCAGTTTAGATAATCAGATACAGGTTGATGCGATCTATACTGACTTCAGCAAGGCCTTTGATAAAATCAGTCACAATATTTTACTTGCTGAGGTCGGCGTAGGTGGCACTCTTCTGAGATGGATTGAGTCCTACATCAAAAATAGATCCCAGTTTGTATTCGTACATGGTTTTGAATCGGACAGCTACTCAGTAAGTTCTGGTGTGCCACAGGGGTCCCACCTGGGGCCGTTGTTTTTTATTATATATATCAACAACATAAGGTCTTGTTTTAAAAACTCCCAGTTCTTATTGTATGCTGACGATTTAAAAATATTTAAAGAAATTAAATGTACCAATGATACTGTCAGTCTGCAAGCCGATTTAAATCGAGTTGTGGAATTCTGTGAGAACAGTGGCCTTTTCCTTAATCTCGATAAATGCTGTTCCATGAGATTTAGTAGAAATTTACAACCTATCGATTATACGTACCATATAAACAAAGCAAATCTTTCCACTGTAAATGAAATTCGTGATTTAGGTATAATTTTCGACAAAAAGTTAACTTTCGGAAGGCATATCGACTATTTGGTTAATACCAGCTCCAGGATGTTGGGTTATATATTTTAAAAATGTAAACCTTTTCAAACAACGAAACCAATTGTTAATGTGTATAATGCTTTTGTGCTAAGTAGATTAAATTTCGGTAGTGTAATTTGGTCTCCTAGATATATAACATACATCAGCAGGTTGGATAATATTCAAAATAAATTTATATCATACTTGCATTTTAAAAATAATATTGGCAATAGCTCCAGCCTTCTAAGTTTGGTGGACAGGCGAACTATGAGCGATGTTATAATGTTTTATAAAATTATCAATGGTGTTACTCAAAGTCCGGATTTAATATCTCAAATACATTTAAGTGTACCTCAAAGAGACTTGCGAAATTTTGAATTATTTCATTTGCCATTTCGAAGAACTAACTGTTCCCAAAACTCTCCGCTTTGTAGAATTGTAAGAAATGCCAACCACTTTGGTAACACCATTGATTTTTACAATGTATCATTGAACTCCTTAAAATATACATTAAAGTCACATTTTTTGTCTTGTAATTAATTGTTGTTTGTATTTGTATTTGTGCTTAATATATAAATGTGTATTTCTGTATTTCACTCTTTCCTGTTAAACTTTCTAAGTAGTAAATTTTTTCCGTACTTTAACGCAGTAGTTTTTACGATATATATGTAATATATTTGTAGTACGTCCTTAAAAATGTATTTTGTAGATGCTCATGTGGACTTCGGTCTGTTGCATCCCTGTGTTATCTGATAAAATAAATATTAAAAAAAAAAATTAGCTTTCATGGGCGAGTCGGATAATTTGCAGGGAGAGCGACGTAGGAGCGACCCCTGTAATCCGGTGAGCCCCAATAAAGGCTAATTGCGAGCCGCGTTCAACTTTTTATTTCTTCTTAGGGAACATCCTAAAAATTAATATTAGTGATTAATGAAGGATGTGATTATTAGAAAACAAGGTGCTTGTAAAGTCCCGATGGCAACATTTTACATGCACCTGGCCTGTAAAGACTCTTTTACAGGTCAGTTCAGACGACAGTAACACTTTACAGGCACCTGGCCTGTAAAGACTCATTTACCGAGTCAGTTCAGACGACAGTAATGACCGTTTAACAAGTCAAGAGGATATAAAAGCTTTTTGCCGGTTCCTGATGCCTTCGTTACTATGGAATCAAGTGTGTGTTATTGTTTGGATACGTCAAACAATAGATACTAATGTCATAATTTTTTTGAGCTTTCGAAAGTGAATTCGCTGTTTGAAAGTACGGACGCGGGTGTCGTAAAAAATATTGTACGTTACACTACATTCCGGTCTTCTAACGTAAATTACTATTATGGTTCTTAAGAATTTTTATGTTATTTTTTTCTTGGAAGCAGGTGTAAAAGACATCTAAAAAGAAATTATAGAATGCCCTATGTGATTCTTTTGCTGTTTCTTTGTTACAGACAGTATTCCAGTCTGCATTTTTTAATTTGTTCTTAAAAATCCATAAACCAGATTGCGTAAACGGTCGGAATTTTGTGTTTATGTAGTCGGTATGTATGTAGCTACGATATAGTTTGAATTTTATGCCTTTGTGGTCCGATAGCAACGGATCTATTACTGTTATAAGATAGCATTCCTCATCAATATCGGTGAAGATATTATCTATAACAGTTGAGCTATACTCGTTTACATGTGTTGAAATATTATTTGTGATTGTTAAATTGTATGTATGTAGAATGCCTTTTAATGTATTGGCATTTGCGCTTTGCTCGCCCATATCAATATTTACATCGCCACTAATAATAGGTTTCTTGTTGTTTACTAATAAAATATCTAAAATGGACATCAGTTGGTTAAAGAAAATATTAAGATCGCCTCCTGGTGAGCGATAAATATTTATAACAATTATTTTTATATTGATTAATTCAATGGCCGCAACTTCAATATGTTTTTTCTAATTGGCTGTCTTAGCAAAGCCGTTACCGCATCCATTTTGAGTGCGGTCATGAACCATTACCAAACCCCAAATCAACTTTTTTTCGGTTGGTGACATTGCACGAAATGTCAGTGTGAGTTTAAGGTTATAGCCAATGACACTAATGACAGTAAATTAACCGTAGCATTTTCGGCAATTTGCCGTATTTCTGGCGGAGTGCAGGAAATTTCTGAATTCATTGTGAAACACTAATCCACACTAATTTTACAATTTCACGTGCGAACGCTTGCGAAAAATGACATTTATGGTGAGTCCACTTGATTCAAATTTAAAATTTTGTTTTAAATGTATGCTTTGCAATAAAACTGTTACCAACTGTTACAAAATTCCCTAAATTACCAAAATTGATTTTATTTGTACTAAAACGGTAAAACTTGCAAATTAAAAAAAATTACATAAAAAACCCGTTTTATAAAATTTCCGAGCACTCGTCCTTCACAGCACTCCTGCCTTCAGCAGTCGTGCTGCAAACTGGACTCGTGTCGAAATACAAGTTTTATAAAACTCGTGTTTTAATATAATATTTCGCTACTCATTTTAGAAATATATTCTAGTTCTTTAAATTTTATATTTTGCTTAATAGATATTGTGGATCGTCCATGTTGATAATTTTCTCTACAAAATATGCAAGCCGCGACAAAATTTCGCAGCTGACATGCAGGTAATGTTTGTGGCGATAACCAATGTTCCGCAACGCACAATATGTTGATATATGGATTTATGCTTAAGAACATATTAAGTTCGTCGCCTTTATTTTTCAAACTTTGCAGGTTTATAGAAAATAGAACTAAATTATTTGCACTTACTTTCGGACTGGTACAATTAATATTTAATTCAGTAGAACCCATATGAGTCGTTTTATTTCTTTGTTTACTTATGCTTGTTATCTCCTCTCGCTGGGTTTCTTCAGATTGTAAAAAAAGTATTTACACTTACTCCTGTAGGCCATGGATCTGAACTTTTGATTCTGTGTGATTGATCATTAGACAAGGTGATTTTAAAGGACGAGTAGATTGTTGAATGTTTAGACTCAGCTTTGTGGCATAATATTTGTTTGAAGTTATTTTTTATTAACTAGTCGTCTAAACGTTCCTTCGTCATCGTTGGATCAAGCCTAGTCACATAAAAAGTAGCCATCTTTGGTACACCCTTTATATCATTAATTGAATTTGTGCCCCAAATTCTGGATTCGTTCCTTTTTGTGCTGCTTCTTTTGTTGATTACATCAGCCCATGTTTGTTTATCTTCTTCCCCTGCAGTACAAGACGTCTTGGCAAGATTTATTGCCGTTTGTAAGTTTTCAGCGGTTATTTCTTTAGGTTTAGAGTTTTTGTTAAGATTTTGTCCCTGTACCAGAGGCGGGTTATCCATTTGTTCTAATTTTTTGTTGTTAACAGTGAGAAACCGTTGCATCTGTTTACCACCACAACGTGTTTTAGTTTTAGAGGATTCCTCTGACTTGTCGGAGATTACTGTTTCAATTACTTTTGTCTTATTTAGTAGTACTGTAATTACGTCTCTTCCTGTAGGAACTAGCTCAGCTGATGTGTTAGCAAAGAGATTAAATGGGGTAGATGTGTTTTTCTAAAGATTATCACGACATAGATAAAGGTAGGAAGTTGAAATTCGGCATATTAGATCGTTTTACTAATCGGAAATAATTTTAGGGTTTTTCGAAATGTATCTCCTCAAAATGGTTTATTCTAAAAATAGCCACAAAGCAACTACTAGAGGCAGGAAAGTTAGATTCGGCATATTAGATCGTTTTACAAATTAGGTCAAAACAATTTCAGGCTTTTTAGAAATTAACTCCTGAAAGGGTTAAATGGGGTAGAAGTGTTTTTCTAAAGATCCCCATAATATTGCTGCAAGTAGAAAGTTGATTCGGCACAGTTGTTCGTTTTACACATCTAGTCAAGTCATTTATAGGGTTTTTCAAAATGTATCCTTAGCGGTTGGTACTGTGTGCACAAACCTTTAGTGCCGATATTCGGTTCGCGCGCATCGAAATTCGTTAGCTTGGCAATTAATTTTTTTGGTGGTGCTCGGATTTTGCAAACTCATGACGCTTCAATCATTTTCTCATTTTTACAGCGAAGCTAGCAGCTTGCATGGCTCGCATTCTATATTCCGATGGTCTACTATATGTTTTATCGGACTTTTTCACTGTCTCGAGTGTTTATCACACAACACTAGCCCTGGTAGCCTAGTGGTAAGAGTGTCAGCGATCAGTGGTCTCGGGTTCAAACCCCGGAGTAGGCACTAGTGTACGTGATAAAAAACGTACAAACAATCAGTCCTTCTCAGAAGTTAATTCACCTGTGGACTGGGGTAGATCAGAAACTCCCGAAACGTTGTGTGATAAACACTCGAGATAGTGGAAAAAGTCTGATAAAACATATCAGAATCTTTCAGGTACGTATCAAACACAAAGATGATTTCATCATAATTTCCTGTGAGAGACATAAGCCTGTCGTTGAAGCAGTCACTCAGACCTCACTATCGTTGCTGTCTAAATTATATTTTTCCGCCAATCGTACCAGAACTGACACATTATTGATAAAATTTTGTTGAGCAGTCAAAAATTCCATTACATCAGCCGTTGCTAGTAATTTACAATAAAACTGTACAGGAATAATATTCCCGTCCTAGGCAGGGAATATTCGAGTACTATTTCCTATTTCTTTAATTATTGGTATCGATCGGCGGAAAAATAGTATGTGTATCTTGGACAAAAAGCAACATTCCCAGACTCCTATGTTGTTGGTCTCGGCATTTCCCTCGCCCTTAGAAGCTGAGATATCAACAAAAATTGTTTCTGCGTCAATCATTTTGCAAAATGCAAGTTGGCGGCTCTGTGGGGCTCCGGGAAAATGGAAACATTGTTTTTCTTATTGCTTATACTATAACCATTTCTGAAATGTATAGTTTTTTTACTCTCCACAAAATTTCGGCGAAGGTCTAAATCAAAACATAGTGAACCTGACTACTAGGTTTTTTGTGTTGCTTGTTTACGCTCGTTTACTATGTCAAGGTAATTCGTGATTCTGATATAATAAATATAAATAAAAAGTTAAATACCCCGATTAGTTCAAATTTTAGGCATACATTTGTGTTATACTTTTTAAAGACAAAATTATTGTCTACACAAAAACTTTAAAAATATAGGGTATTTTATTTAAAAGTATAAACATGATACCATTTTCTGTTAAACTGGAGTGCCAGAAATAAAAAATCGGGATTTGCAATACTTGAAAGAAATTTTCGCACCTTTTCCATTCCATCTAATTTGTAACTTCAAAAATAGAAATGTTACTAATGGTGGACAATTTAAAATTGGCACCCTGTATATGATAAAGTATTGTTTCTTACTTTTCTAAATTCTTCACCCGGCGGAATTGTTCACTTTATACCCTATATTTGAGGGTGTATTGTGTCACTTAATGGCCCAAGGGCAATAGGGTACTTTACGGTCCACTTAGTGCCTTATTTGTCTGTTTGTGACATCGTAGGTTGTCAAAACAAAAGAAATTATAAATTTGATTTTAATTGTGAATATTCCAATCTGTACATAAAATGTTGTATCCACCTCATGCACAACCAGCGTTTATGGCCCTGTGTTAGAGCGCTGGGCTATGCCTTGCGCTCTAATTTCGACACGAAGTGTACGATGTATTGAAATTCCCTCATATCGAAAACCACTCTGAGTCAAATATCTCTAAAATTCGTGTGAACTGACTAACGAACCCACTATACCAAATCTCCGTCTCGGCTGTGGGGATCTTTTGGTAAAGATCCCAGCCGACTAGATCCCTCCATCGTCTTGGGGGGTGCCTAAATGTGCTGTGCGGTGTACGTCTGTACGTATCTTAGTATGTGTACACGATTCCGGTCTCCAGGAACCTTCCTGAAGTCTTGAATTGTTTTCATACGATAGGTACTCCGAAATGAAGGCAACATCAACTTTTGAGGTATGGTCGTCGGCAATAAAATTTGTGTGTGTGTGTGTGTGTGTGTGTGTGTGTGTGTGTGTGTGTGTGTGTTTGTTTTTATTATAAATAACTGGTCCATAACATTTCATTGTACTAGCAAAACGCAGTGATGCTGAGTGTCGAAGTATTCTTGGAAAGCACAAAATGGCGCTTTTTTGGGTGGGGGGTACCGTATATTTTTCAATTTAGCTTTAATAACGGTTTTTTACTATTTCTATATATTTATATAAATACCTTACGGTAGAATCATTACTCAGCCACAGAAACGCATAACGCGCCGTAAGCTTCTGTATGGAGTAAAAAAAAACAAGAAAGAAATAAAAAAGAATATAAATAATTAAAGCAGTTAATTACTGATCATTGATATAATTTAGTACCTATAGACGGAAAGCCAGCGACTATAGTTATTTGTTTCGTTAGTACAAAAAATGCATGATTTCCGGACAAGTAAGGCCGATCGGCGAGTCCTACGCGTCCCGAAAACGCATTTTTTGTGCGAATGAAACATACTATTTTTTCTCCAACTACTCATAAATTCGGTAATATGACTTATTATTTAGAATCAAACATTGTAGGTTATATTATAGAATTCTCATGGCTTAAATAAACAAGCATTACACGGGGAAATTAAACAACAACGACGGCGCTTGCCGAATATTGTCGAAGCGTTTGTGTTTTATTTAAAATTTACCATGTAAAACCCTATCTTGTGTTCATTTTTGTACTAGTGCAAATATGAATCGAAAAGTGTACAGTTGCCAAGGTAATTGGTGAACATCCCGAAATGCCTTACTTTTCATACAAAATTATTCGACAATATGGCGTCTTATTCGTGTGCTTGGAGAAAAAAGTAGTTAGTCATTTAATTAAGAAAATATTTCATGCTTATTTAATATCGCTGATAATTGATTCGGAAGTTTGCCTGGTTTCCGGTGTTGGAGAGGGTTGTGACAGGTGCTCAAATTATATTTTCATTTCTTATGGCTTTTGGGAAAAGTATCCCCATTAGGTCATGTTTAGTTTTGTGAAACTTACAAAATGTCAAGTATAGTTTTTAAATTAGGCTATATTTGACAATATTATTAGCTATACGTATATTTGTTAAATGTCAAAAATTATACATACATACAGCAGAACCATTCTAGCTTTGTGGTCGAGGAAGGCCATGGAAGGCGTTGTGATCATAATTGATTCCACTAGTTTGGTAATGCATGAAGTGAAATAAATGTCATATACCGGGTGACAATGAGACCAGGGCCATGCCTCTATCTTCGTTAGTGCTTTCGTAAATGGCCGGTATGGATTTTGTGATAAATGACCATGATGGCTTTAATTGTTTGTGGATTATTGGCGTAGACTTTGTCATTAACGTAGCCATAAAGGGAAAAGATAAACCGTGTCAAATCACACGCAATATGACACGTCTCCACGAAATTTTCACCATACTTCTGATGAATTTTCACTACATCTATACGTTGTTGAAGCGTATATCGTTCAATTTTCTCAAATCGTATAGTTTTACTTGCCAGCTCTCGGGAAATTATAGTCCTATGTTTGACAGTTAAATAATGCCGCAAAATTTAAAATGAAATCTCTTATTGAAAAACCCCATACTATGCTAGGCAGATAACCTCTAAAGGCACATACATCTTTTCAACATAACGGCAAGAAAAAGTAAATATGGTGATTTCGGTTGAAAAAACTATGTGCATGACAACGTCCAAAGAACCCCATAGATGTAAACTTGACAACATCATTTATCAGGTTGACATTTAAATACCTTGGTATAGACAACTCATGGAAATGTTGAAAATGAAGTATGGCAGCAAACTGTCAAAGCAAATGGGATAGCAGGATGTCTAAATAACATTGTCTGACGAAATATGTTATATTAGAAGGTATACCTACCACAGGAAAAATGTATAAAATAACTATAAGGTCAATTTTGACTTATACTGATGAGACCAGACCAGACGCATCAAAAACTAAACGATTAATTCAAATAGCCGAAAAAAAAATATTACGCAGAATCGAGGAGAAAATGCTACTAGACCTAGAAACTAACGAGAGCATTAAACCACTATATAAGGTTGAAAACATTAATGAATGGGTACACAAAAGAAAACAAGAATGGGATGTACACATTAGCAGAATGACGGAACTTTTCTACTATTCTTTCAGTAGGAATTGCGAGAGACAAGTTAGCAATCGAAAAGAGAAGCTCAGAACAATCCAGAAAACTTTGGAGTGATAACTTGTATACTTAAAAGGCAAAGTTGTAGAAAGGAGAAGGATACAACCTAAATAGAAAAAGGAAGAATAAGAACAAGAGTACTTATTTATCTGTAAAAATTTAAAGGTATTTGAAAACGTTGCTTTTTTATCTGTTAGCGTGTCTCCTCGTTTGAAAGGACTATTGATAAAGCTACGATACAACAGATGGCACAAGAGTTCCATGTAGGTAAAATACAGTAGTTCTTCAGCAAAAAAAGGGACCGAAGAAAAGACACTAAGAAGGAAACAGGGATCTATTAGACCAAAAGTGTCTACAAGACAAAGCGATGAGGAATTTGTTAATTATCTTCGAGAATATCCATTTAACACACATATGAGAGCAAAACGGGAAACAAATTTATTCGCAACCATATATGTAATGTTAACATTACTGACCTCATTTGAGTGTGGGAAGTCGTACATTTCCGCCCGCTACTTCCCGCACTCACTTCCCGCACTCGAGATAAAGTTGACCTCGACGCTACGCGTCTCGGTTAACTACTTAATCTCTCGACAGGAATGAAACACTTTCCACCTCTGTATGTAATATACTATTACTGGGAGCGCATAGAACTGCTCTATGAAGTTATCTGATTTAAACAATTATCCTGCAGCATGTAAGTTCTTGCTAATAGAAAAACATATACAACCGTTTCTTGAAAATTTACAGCAGTATCTCAATATGAATGAAAAGTTAATTTTATTCGATAAAAAGACATTCCAACTCTACCATAAAAGCTGTGTTAGAGTACATCGGCCTTAAAATACTAGGTATATGGGACATGTGGGCATCGATTAGTGTCCACGGTCTAGCTGTTTGATGGCTTATGAACTTTATTGGTGAAGATCATGTTTCCATCAGTCACTCGGTTATTTCCAGAAAAATGTACTTCTTAGTACAATAACTGTACACTGTACAGTACAGAGTGGTCAAATGTTAGGGAATCCCGATAATTATAGGAGATAGGGAAAATTGGCCTCATCCTTGATTTCCTCTTTCGAGGAAAGCTTAATGGTGCAAACCAAATTTGGCTATCCTCTTTTGTTTTCGAGTTATGTTTATAAGTTCGATTTTTCGATTTTCCGTTTTGTGGCTATATCTCGCATAATTAATACAATACAGAAAAGTAATTTCTACGTTCTTGCGGTACTTTTTTGATAAGAATGCAGTGGCGTACCCAGTTTTTCAAAAATGGTTTTGAAATTCGAGTTATACCATAAATTTGCATTTTTTATATGGAACTATGGCATCATAAGAAAGAGGATCTCCTCATTACAGCCATACACCGGGTGTCCACTTTCAAACTGGAATATAGGGTTTTAACATTGTTTTTAACAGTTTCATGGACTCTTGCTCGCCAATTCAACCTAGCGAATATGTTTTGGTATCAACGGAAAGAGAAAATTATTTCGCATTTAATGGTATAAAAATTAAACTATTTTTGTCAATTTTTATTGAAAAATATTAATCAACGGTTTTTATGTTTTACTTACCTCGTCTAAAAGACGGAGGAAGTATTGTAATTGCGAAAAAATCACCTTTTGAGATTTCACAAGATATTCACTTTTCAGGGTCCCTAGATGACGATAACAGGTTTTCTCAATTCCGTCTGTTTTTCTGTCTGTCTGTTTTTCTGTCTGTCTGTTTGTCTGTTGGCAATATAACTCAAAAACTATTTGTCGGAGGAAGACATTACACATTCTATATCTACCTGGCATGAAACCGAGACAATTTCACATACATGAGTGAGCACCTTAAAAAAAATTAAAATTTTGTTTTTATTTTTGATTTAACTTAACAATAAATACAAGTAATAATTTGTGCATAGCGCCGGCTTTATTCTTGCCAAAAATGGAAGCCAATAGATACAGAATAAATGTTGTACGATACAAAATGGAACAACAAATTAGTGCGTTACTTAATATAGCTGCAACGCAGGAATTCGAAGGGGCGGTGCTTCGTAGCTCAGGTAAAAATAGCCCGTTCCCTTGCAATATCCCACAAGACGTTGGGACTGCATACGCGGTTCGCCTGCCCTTAGAATTCGACCACCGATAACTTTTTAGTTTTCTCGTCTGAAAGACGCAAGAAGTATTGTAACCACGAAAAAATCACCTTCCGAGATTTTTTCAGATCTTCAGGTTTCAAGGTCACTATATGACGAAAAAGAGGTTTTCTCAATTCCTTCAGCCAGTTTGTCTGTCTGTCTGTTGGCAGTATAGCTCAAAAACTATTTGTCGGAGGAAAACGATATTTTGTATACAATTATATATCTACCTCGCTTGAAACCAGTACAATTTCATACAAATATATACAGGGCAAGCACCTTAAAAAAATAAAATTTTATTTATTTAAAGTGTTAATTTTGAAATAAAAGGAAGTAGTAACTTTCACATAGGTCAAGCTTTACATTTGCCGATAATAAAACTCAACCGATAAAGGATAATGTCACAAAAGAGTAAAAATGTTTCAACCATTACACCGCTCTCTTCATGAGACCGGGGCGCCGGACTTTTCTGGAAGAGACTCCGTAGCGGAGATGGAATTCCGCCGGACTTACATCTGCAGAGCCGCAGATGCGGCGCGGCAGGTTCAAACCCCAGCGGGATACATTTTTTTAAATTTGAAAATGTATTTAATTTTTTAGAAACGTAAAGATATTTGTACTCCTAACTTAATTTGATTTTTAAAATTATTTAGTGTCACAATGTCGACGAGGGAAGTTCTGCGTAAAGCCCTTTACAAATTTTTTATTTAAAAATTTATTTAATTTATTAGAAACGTGAAGATATTTTTACCTGTAGCTTAATTTGATTTTTAAAAGTATTTAGTGTCACAATGTCGACCAGGGAAGTTCTGGGTAAAGCCTTTTACAGATATTTTTAAATATGAGTTGCCTTGACTTGAAAAGAGTTGACAGCTATACTCAAATTGATTTGTTATTTGATGACATTCAGAGTTAGTTTAGTAGTTTTTACTTTATAACATGAACGATTACTCGACCGAAGACATAAATGCACTTGGCAACAGTTAAATATCTCCTTTCGTATACTCGGCTGTGGCATCATAAGAAAGAATATTTTGTCCCATTCCAGTGATATATATTTTCAAAATAGTTTTTTAAAAATATTTCTTCGTTTTCTAGTAGAAGGCTTGTGTCATTCAAATATATCTACTTATACAAAGTATACGGCATTGCCTTGCTCCAATATGGATAGTATTGGCAGAATTCATCACGTTTGATAGCACTTGTTGCGTAGTTGCATGCTCCAAGGACTGGTCAAACAGTCTCGTTAGTTAAGTAGTTAGTATTAGTAGGCCTTTATAGGCACTTTTTGCCAACCCCATCGGCCAGGTCTAGGCAATCAGAGTACCAGGTAGCTTAGTCCTACTTAGAGTTTTGCGTAGACTACAGAGTTCCAACCTTAACAAGGAATCTTTTACATGCTACACATCGTAGTAATATGGGACACACAGATTTACATCACTTCCGAATGATGGAATTCTGTAGAAGTTTTCATCCGCATTTTTAAATTTTTGAAATACCTTACCGGGATCGGGGATCGAACTCTGGACCCTTAGATCAGTAACCAGAATGCTTAACCACTGAGCTATGGATCCCGGCCGTGAGATAAGTAACGTTCGCAGCGGTATCCACTCGGGCGGTTGTTCGATTTATGGTGGTAGTAAAACCGCAGCCAGCCGTGCCTCGAAGAGCACGTTAAGCCGTCGGTTCCAGCTGTAGTTCCGGTGACAGTCGTTAAGTTACGTCAGAACGTTCGCGCAACCTGAATACTCTGACACCAGGCTTGCTACCACAAGCCATACGATACACGATCTCGTTTGATTGTAGCTTATAATATTATACAACGTTTGTCATAAATGTGGACAGATATGGAAAAGTATACCAATAAAAATTATAATCGATCTGAATTTTTATTGATATTCGAATTGTTTGTTGTTAATTTTTTAATGATACCTGTGTTTTTTAATTTGGAGAAAAAAATGAGATCTTTTAACTTTAATTTCGATTAAAAAAAAATCTGATGGCTAAGTGAGCGAAACTCGAGTTGTACAGTATATTCTTATTGTAGCTGATAAGAAGTAAAATATGAAGTATTTCATGTTCCGTAATGTGCAGGGCGGTAAGAAATAGGAGAAACCAATGACATTTTTTTCTCGGATCAGGTGTCTGTGATTTTAACATTTTTTTTTAATACTAAACAACTTTTCCAAATAACGTTTTTGTATATTTTGAAAGATAAGGGCGTTTTATTCTTTTGCCATTTTCATATTTTCGAACCTCCCCGTATACGAAAAGCGCTATTTCAATTTCGGTAAGTGCATTTCACTTTGGGAAGATGTAGGGATTTTTTCGAGAATAACATTTTCTGATAATTGAAAAATAATGTTTTTCGATATGTATCTAAATTTATGATGAACACTGTATATAAAATTATATACGAGGTTTGATGAAATAATAACGAAAATTAAAATTTTTATCAGAGAGCCTTTATTTATTCATCAATATTGGCCCTTTCAAAGTAGTTCCCATCAGATACAATACTCTTATGCCAACGTTGTTTCCCATCAGCAAAACATTTGCGGAACGCACTTTTTAGTATAACCTTTAGCTCACTCAGCGATTTTGCCTCTATCTTCTCTATGTTTGCAAAATGTTCATTCAATTCTCGATTTATTTTCGGGAACGGGAAAAAGTTGCAGAGGGCCATATCTGGGGAATACGGTGCTTGCTGTATCACGACGGTGTTGTTCTTGGCCAAACATTTACGAATTAGTGATATTCGAACGCAAGCCGTGAAACCTAGTGGACGCGACGCGTGTGCTATGTTATCGCAGTGAAACGTTGGACCCTCAAGATAATAGTTGTAGCCATATCCAGCTGTGAGCACAATCTATCGATAATTATACATTGAATTAGAAACAACGAATACGGACACTAACCCAACCCAAAACAATGAAACCCACCTGCAAAATGAAGCGTTAAAACGCAAATCCGACCAATTATCACCACCTATTAATGAGGTGCAAAAACGTTATCTATGGTCAACAGAAGAACTATTAAAACAAAATAAATATTTCAATTTATCTCATAATGCCGAACAAGAGACCAGTGATAAGCAAACCGAGAAAGAAGAATCCCAGCAACCGGCTGAAAATAAAATCAAGATACCACTAATTTACCTACAAAATCAAATAAATCATCCTGCGCTCGTGGCAGACATTCAAGCCATGATAAAAGGCACTTTTACAACAATGTGCAATTTAAATACAATAAGAATTAACTTAACCCAAGAAGACGACTACCGCACCCTAACAGAATTCTATACAAAAAACAAAATTCCTTACTATACTTTCCAAAACCCAAATAGCAAACCCTTATCGGTAGTAATAAAAAATGTTCCGCCATCACTAACTAAAAAGAAATTAAAGAAGTTTTGAAAATCTTACCTGTAATCAACATAACTCGCTTACTAACAAAAGATAAAAGACCACTACCAATTTGTGCTGTTGACCTAACAAACAACGATGCAGCAAAACAAATTTTTTAACTTAAACAGCTGTACCACTCCATTGTTACTGTAGAAGTAAGAAAAAAGGCCACAAATGTACCGCAATGCCACAGATGCCAGAAATATGGGCATACGAAGAATTATTGTACGCTCCCCCAGAAATGTGTTAAATGTGTAGGAAACCACTGCCACACTGAGTGCAATAAAAAATCAACCGAAAATCCAACATGTGCCAACTGCGGAGGCGAACATGCAGCCAGTTACCGAGGATGTATTCATCATAAAGAACTTCAACAAAAACGTTTAAACAACAACACACACAGAAGTAACTCATACAATACCTACGTTAACGAAACACAAACATTCGCCAACCGAGTACAAAATAATTTTAACTCTTCCCCAAGCACCTCAACAAATGCATCAACCAACCAACCTAATAACCTCATTAAATTCCTAATAGATCTAATAACCCCATACCTTCCTCAAATTAAAACATTCCTAATAAACTCCATTATACCCCTACTCCTTAATGCACCATAACTGCCAACGAATACTCGAAAATTCAACAATCCTTAACTGGAACGCTAATGGCTTAGCCAATCAACGATCAACGATTATAGCCCTCCTGGCCAGATATCGAGTCGACATAGCCTGCATTACCGAAACTCATCTGGTCGAAGGCGAAACCTTTAAAATACCTGGATACTGAGTATACCGCAAAGATAGAAACGCCCAAATAGCCTCTGGAGGAGTGGCTATCATTATTAAGCACAAGTTTGACCACAATTTAATTCCAGACCTTCCAATTGCAAACCTAGAAAGCACAGGAGTGAAAGTAAAACTCAATGACAAGAGTAATGTTACAATAATAAGTGCATATAGGCAGCCAAACAAAAAATTAAAAGAAGATGAAATTAAAACTATTTTCAATGCACCTGAGCCAGTACTGGTAATAGGGGATCTAAACAGCAAGCTCACTACATGGGGCTGCAGGGCGACAAATCCGGAAGGTGTAAAACTTGAACATTACTCTACTATTCACGGATTTCAAGTTCTGACCCCAGATGAATATACCTACTTTCCGTATAGAGCTGACCACCAGCCGGACATACTGGATATTGTTCTACCCGTACTTATATCCTTTCTTAGTTCACCCGAACCCAAGCCACCCCCTGCTCGACTAGTCAATGGGCCGATTAATTGGGATCTCTTCCAAGAAAATCTGGACCACAACCTCACAAAACCAAGAGCTCTGAGAAATCAAGAAGACATTGATTTAACCGTTTCCACCATCACCACATCAATAACCGATGCAGTAAAAGTAGCTGCCACAACTGCACCCAGACATCGCCGCCCTGACTATAACCTCCCTCCCCGCTCTATAATCAACCTAATCCAGCATCAAAGTCAAGTTCGAAGACTCTGGCAAAGAACGAGAAGACCGGAAACCAAAAGGCTTCTCAATAACCTCACACATCGCATAAAGCGAGAGCTGGACGATTATAGAATCCAGTCTTACCGTAAGCACATTGAAGACATCGGCCCCGGTGACCCGGGGATGTGGAAAACCACCAGAAAACTTCTAAAAGTTTCTCACGAGCTGCCTACACTCAAATCGGGCAATAATACCCTCTGCACCTATTATGAAAAAGCTGAAGCCTTCGCCCACCATCTAGAGCAGGTTTTCACACCGGCAATCACTTGCACCCCTACACAAGTGACACACGTAATCAATCATATCAAAACTCATCACCCTGTCAGCACTGGAAACATCGAACCAACGTCTCCAAATGAACTAAGGGAAATTATAGCTGTACTACCTAAACGCAAATCACCTGGCCATGACTTAATACCTAACTTGGTCCTTCAGCATCTTACTAGTAAATGCCTGGCATATCTAGCGACTCTGATAAATGGATGCCTGCGGATAGGCTACTTTCCCAGAACATGGAAACATGCTCACGTCCTTATGTTCGCCAAGACAGGAAAAAAGAATGAACACATAGCCAGCTACCGACCCATCAGCCTCTTAACTACCCTCTCTAAACTTCTAGAAAAAGTAATCCACGCTCGCCTTGTTAAAATAGTAGACACACTCCATATAATCCCACCCTTTCAATTTGGCTTCAAAAAATGTCACTCAACCTGCCACCAACTACAAAGGATCAGCGAACTAATCGGAACAGGATTCGAACATAAATGCTACACTACCGCAATCTTCCTGGATATAGCGCAGGCTTTCGATAAGGTCTGGGTCGAAGGTCTTAAGAATAAACTACTAAAGTATAACATATCTAAATATATACTAGCAGTTGCTTTCTCTTTCTTAGAAGAGCGCACATTTGCTGTCAAAGTAAACTCTGTCATCTCCGAAACTAAAGCCATACGGGCGGGAGTTCCCCAGGGCAGTATTCTTGGCCCGCTACTTTTCAACATTTATACCTCTGATATCCCTGAAATCCCTGCGTCTATAGCAATGTTTGCTGACGATACAGCTATTTTCACACATAGCACAGACTTGAAACGGCAGTCAAGCAATTACAAACTGCAACTGATAAATTCTGCAAGTGGCTAGGAAACTGGAATATCCAAATCAATCCAACCAAGTGTCAATGTAAAATCTTTACATTAAGAAGAATAGTTGATCCACCATCTATCAACATCAATGGGTCTGTACTACCCTGGAACCCCAAAGACTCTGCAATCAAATACCTCGGAGTATATTTAGACACAAGACTAAGTTGGAGTTACCACTTAAATCAAAAATTAATGAAGTGCCACAATCGGCTACGACAACTTTACCCACTTATTAATCGAAAAACCCCACTCCGACCGGAATGCACTGTTCTTATGTATAAATCCTTATTGCGACCATTAGCACTCTATGCCTCCTCTGTCTGGTGTAATACATCCAAAACCAATATCTTGAAGATCCAACGGTTTCAAAACAAGGTACTCCGTATTGCAGTAGACGCTCCGTGGTACGTCCGCAACACACAATTGCATCACGAATTGGGTATATCGACAATCCAAAACTATATTACCATCTGCACCAAAAACTTTATAAAAAACATCAACAAGTGTGATGGAGCACTATACTACAACTTAAGCCAGCGCTACATCCATGTAAGACTTAAGAGAAAGCTTCCTCAAGATGTAATATTCGACGAGGACAACAACTAAGGCTACTTACTTAGATTATTCGAGGCGTTACTCTAAGTCTCGACCAGTTAAACCTCAAGCATATGTCAATAATTCACTGTGTTCATTGTACAATAAATTATAAATGTCATGTATAACACCTGTAATGTTGATCTGACAAAAACAATAAACCTAAAAAAAAAAACGAATTAGTAGCTCAGTGTAACTCAGGGCGTTATCATGATGGAGAATCCAGGAGTCGTTTGCCCATAATTCTGGTCACCTTATTCGGATTGCTTAATACAAACGGCGTAAAACTGCAAGGTAATACTTTTTATTGGCCGTACGGCCTGGTGGTAAGAATTCATAATGGAATATGCCGAATATGACGATTGAGCCTTTGTTTCAATATCACAGCCATACACCCACGTTTCGTCACCTGATATGAATTCAACTATTTTGGAACAAATTTTGCAGCCACTCGTTTCAGGCCCAAATCTTCAGTAAAAGTTGCTTCGCATGAGCCGTATGGGATACCAACTTCCTCAGCAGGCTCACTTCTAGTGATTCGTTGATGTGCTACGACGCTCAACTTTCTTGTCGTCGTCAAATGTCATCACGGCCCTCTTGGAACCGTTTGTACTATTCATAAACACTTGGTTTCGACATAGCGTGCTCACGAAAAATCTTCTTCAACATGTGCACCACTTCACTGCACTTTATTACATTTATAGCGTAAAATTTGATGCAATTTCTTTGTTCCGACATTTTCACAAAACAAAAATCGCATAGTGTGCTATACTTTACCGTCAACACTTAGCTGCCAAACACAAACTGCGTGTACAGTTGTGGCAAAAAAAAATGGGACAGTTACGTCTATTTTCGCGATATTCCACCTTTCGTCACTGTATTTATATGCGGCATAACTACTTTGTCGTATAATTTCTAATTTGGAATTGTTTGGCAGATGTCAAATATTCAATGTTGTAATATGACATATTAATAAAACAAATTCAAGTAGCTAGAATTAGACAAATAAGAGTTGTCCCATTTTTTGTTGGCCGCAACTGTACAATTTGGCTGACAATTGAGATGTACGTAACCGATATTAGTACCAACGTAAGAAAATACGGGTGGGCTCCATTGAAAACGAATAGCACGGGAAATTCAAAATTGTCATCATTAATTGATGAAACCTCATATTATGATACCTGTCGTTGGCATGAAAAAATCCTTTTTCTCATGATGCCACAGTCATCTATGAGTTTCATATAAAAATACAACTTTATAGTATAGCCTTAGTTTAGAAACTTTTTTGAAAAATTAAGTACGCCGTCACTGCATTGCTATCAAAAAAGTGTATGAATTACTTTTCTCTATTTTGATAAGTGAGAAATAACCACGAAAACAAAATTTGAAAAATCAAACCATTGTTTATAACTCGAAAATAGGATACGATAACCAATTTTGGAATAGTCCGAAATTTAATTCATTCCATGCCACAACGCCTTCAAGGTGTAATAGATCAAAATGCCCATGCTACAAAATACTAATAGATTTTTATTAAGTAATTTACTTATTAATTTGTTTAAACGTTGCTTTGAATCAAAATTGATATAGTAAATGAGATTGTTTAGCCTTACCTAAACTAATGAACTATTGCTAAAGTCACCGTCAAAAGTTCTTCCGTTTTTTTGTCTTGGATAGTAAATAGTTTCAAATTTAAATTTGCAGGCAACCAAAAACATTTCCTCTCTCAATATTTGCAAGTTGGGCGAGTGGATTCATATATTCGCAGCCCGACTAACAAGCAGTTGTTACACAGTTTTGAATTTCTAGTAATGCATCAATCTAACAGTGCTGCGATTGACAAATAAAAAAGTTATCTGAAACAAAGTTGTCGCACGTGATACTCTGTTGTAATAGATAAATTGCAAAAATGGATACATTTGAAGTTCGTGCAGTGTTTAAATATTTACACAATAAGTTTAATATCACAGAATTTTTTATAGATATGCAGAGCTTTCCAAAGTATTTATCGATAAAAGTTTTCTGTGATGTTAAACTTTTGTAAATAATTAATGACTGCACTAACTACACATTTATTAATTTTTGCAATTTATTTAAACAGCCGTCTTTCACGTGCTACAATTATGTTTACAAATGTCAAATACATTTGTCATTTATTAATTGTTTCTAGAAGGGTTAGATTGATGGACTAGTAGAATTTAAAAACTGTGTAACAAATGCTATTTAGTCGGGCTACGAATACAAGTATCCACCCTTGTAAGTGTGTATTAAAGGAAAGATATAATTTTCAAAATATTTGGTTGATTAACTTTGCGCTCTGTAAAAAAGTTTAGGTCAAATCTGTACTCCCCTCGTATATGAAATTATTTCTCTTATACTACCTTTTTAGTTGTCTTATTTATGCCATTATTATTTCTCATCTTTGTATACATATTAAATCTTCGTCCGTTGACAATATGCAGGACAGGCTAAAGTTCAGCATTGCTGACACTTAACATAACCTAACTTTTAGTGCAGTTAAATACCAAATATTTATAATAATAGAATTAAATAAAGCATATGTAGTTTACATTTTTTATGTGATTAGCCTATCACCTAAAAGATATGAAGCGCTTATTAGGTGGACCATATTAATAATACACTTGCAATTTCTGATCACCTTCCGATTTTTTTTCAGATCTTCACTTGCCAGGGTTCTTAGATGACGAGAAACAGGTTTTCTCAACTCCGTCTGTCCGTTCGTCTGTCTGTCTGTCTGTCTGTTGGCCGTATAACTAAAAAAAATATTTGTTGGGGGATTACGATACTTTGTATGGGGATTATACGTCTAGCTGGCATGAAACCTAGAGAATTTCGGACAAATACGAGTATATACATGATAACCTTCTTAAAAAAATGATTTTTTTCTTATTTTGGCGTTAACTGAGAAATAAATAAAAGCAATAATTTGCACATCGGTCAGGCTTTACAACTGACGAAAATGAGACCTACCGATACAGGGTAATATCGCAAAAGAGTCAAAAAGTTTGAACAAGTCCGTTCTGTTAAAGAGGTCCTCGATGGGGCCGTGCATCAGGCGCCCGGATTTCAATTCGCCTTCGCAGGCGCTGTAGTTCGAATCCCATTGCCGGTAATGTTTTTTTATTTAATATTTATTTAATTTGCATTAATAAGTGTTTCCTATTACTGTTTCAGTATTATTACGAACGTGAAGATATTTTTAGCCCAATTTTCCTTTGGTTTTTAAAATTGCTTAGTGCCACAACGACCACTTGCGAGGGAAGTTCTCAGTAAGGTTCTTTAATAAAGCCATTGCAATTGCAAATGGCTCATTGTTGGAGCCAAGGCTGGTTGGCTGAATCTTGTCAGTTTAGTTTTGTGTTCAAATAAGAAACGCCATTTTTTCTATTGACATAAATTCACATTAAACCTAATATATTATTAACCAGTCCGTTCTTACTGAGGTTAAGATCCTCTTTGCTCTTAATATTTTTGGGTAGTAAAACGTTAAAATGTTAAACACGGTAAAATTTAACGGCTTTTAAGTTTTGTAGGTTAAAGGACTGAGTTCGGATATGCATCAAATTAAAATATAATAAGGCAGGTAGCTAGAGCTTGGCAAACTTTCTTAGTGGTTCAGTAAAGTGGCTAATAAATGGAAACTTTGCTTTTTAGTTTATTAAGGTGGATGTTAATTCCTCAACTGGTAGTTCAATATTCCTCAGAATTACCATTTTCAAACTAGGTACTGCTTTGGTTTACTTTACATTCGCATAAAATAAATTCTTGCTTAAATTACGAAAGGTATGTACTAGTCAATGACATTTTGACAAAGTAGTGTCCACAAAATATGGAAAGTATTATTGTTGCATATTTATGTAAAAACAACGACACATCAGTTATATGATTCCATAGTTGGATAAACGACTTCAGAAATATTTCAGGCGTATATTATTATTTATATCTGTCTATTAAGGCATTATTTGTTCTCCTTTTTGGAATTAAACACATAACGTCTTTAAAGGTACGATATACGCATATATATAAATTTCTATGAAACTAAAACGACAGAGAGCAATTTGAAAACATATTTATGTGCTTTTGATATTATTTTTATGGAGCGTGTAGAAACGCAAGACTAGGCTATAATTGAGCTGAATAAGGTTTTTTAAATGTTATGCCAAAAAAAGTCACTTTATATTGAACGAGATCAATATGTTCAAAGAACACCAATGAACGATATTGAAAAAGGCATCCTGTCAGGAGCAGCAGCAATGAGTGTTGTTCTGAAAACGTTTGCCTCTGAATTTATCTATAATTTGATCAAAACGAGTGATTGTACGTGCCGCGAAACAGAAACTGCAAAATAATAAACTTAGTTCTTCTTCAATTATATAAACGCAAGTTCGTTTATCTTAAAATTGTCGAACTATGAAAAAATCTTAGACGTTTTAATTGTTTCGCTTGCTTTACGTCACAGTTATAATTAAAAAATGTTGGGGGAAAGAATTTTTGCTGTTAGATTGTAATTGAGAAAAACTGATAAATCATATCATAGTTGGAGAACCGTTGTTGTGACGTACATAGAATTATCGAATCAATACCAGTGCTCTTCCATTAGAGCGGCTTCGAAATACATATCATTTTACTGTTTATACTGGAAAATAATTGAAGCGCTTTCACGGCAATGATCATTATTAAAAGAAAATATTACACAAAAACTACATTAGATGTTTTTATATGTCGTTTCGGAAATAGCACTTTAATAAATAATTTTTTTCTATAGCACATGTTAAAGTGTGCTTTTATCAACTCAAAACAAAAGGTCAAGTTTTACTTTAACAGCAAGGATAGATAAAGTAGCACTTTAACATCAAGGATAGATAAAGTAATTTAATTTTCTAACTTTTGTTTAAATTAAATATGACAGCTTCCTATTATCGTAGCAACCCAATTTAGCTACTGACATTTTGAAATGTGATTGACTGTCACTATTTTCTTTTGAAATTGTTAAAGTTCTTGTTATAGAAAAAAATATTGTATTATACACGACGATAAAGTTATTTCTATCCACTCTTGAATCATTAACGTCTCGACTTCGTCTCGACGTTAAACGATTCACTCGTGGATAAAATTTAACTTTATCGTCTTGTATAATAAATTACTATTTATGGATTTTTGATGTGGAAGTGCGTGTATGTAAAATGGTTGTATCAATAACAGTTATTTTATTTTGCTTATGTATTAATAACATATTTTGTATACCAAAGGTATGTTATTATAGTTTATTGACAATTAAGGGCAGATCAAGTTATTAGTACAATCGAATCAGTAGTGGGAGAATTATCTTCTAAAAATTAGAGCTCGCTGAAAACATTACAGTGTTTCCCTGGGCCTCTTCAATAGTAAAAGAGTTATAGGACCAGGTTATGCTACTGAAGCGTTGAACTTTGGTGAAGGGATGGAAGGTTTAAAGTAAGATGTGAATGGAGTAGTCAGACCTAACTACCGCTTAACACATTTGTAGCCTGCGTCAATTAACAAATGAATGCATCTCAATGATGGAGAATGAATTGATAAATCAAATTGCAGTAGACAGTTTATATACCGATTATTTTTGTCTTGTTTCACTACTATGCGACCTAGAAACTTACTTGACGTAAGTGCAAAACAAAAACCCCTGCAAAAACTCCTGGCTCGCAAACAAAATATTGCCGCTTCACATAGTGATTAACACCAATGCTAAGAGTTGCATAAAAGTATATTATAATATGAGCGATTATGACAGCCATTATTCACGAAGATGACATTTGCGCCACAAGCCGAAGGCGCGTGGCGCAATTCATCTGAGTGAATAATGGCCATAATCGCGAATATAATACGATATTTTATCTACTACTATGCAATAGGAGCCTTGTGTTCATATTTCAGAATTATGATATTTGTGACAGCTGTTAACTTCAAAAGTCATTTAATAATAATAATGAATTTTGTGATTGGCTACAACCTATTGAATAATGAAAATAGAATTTTCTGATTGGTTGCAATTTGCAAACTATTGAATAATGAAAATAGAATTTTATGATTGGCTGCAAACCGTGAATTATGAATCATAATTCATGGCCATTGTGCAGTAGGAGTAGATAAATATAGTTTAAATATTGCATATTATGAACTAGTTTTGCGTTTTAATTAATTTCCGTAAAGCTCCACACAATTGTTTATTTTATGGGCAAACATTAGTTTGAACAACAATATTTATGTTTTTTAAGATGTTTATTGAGTTGTTGGATACAATTTTGTATGGCACGCGTGTGTTATTACAAATAATTCAATTGAAAAATGACCACTCTCGAAGGCTCAACTTGACTCTCGTAGATTATATGTAATATAACACACTTTTACCATAAATAACTATTATTTAACTAATAGTAAAGTTAAGCAGCTATAGAAAGAATATTTTATTGTTTTAAGTGCTCATGCTTACTTCGTTTAAATTTGACTGGAAGTATATTCGGTTTGGATTAGGTAAAAGTATAATCTGCATGCAAAATATCGGCTTCCTCCAACAAATGGTTTTTGAGACGGAAGGAATTCAAAAACATGTTTTTCGTCATTTAGGGACCTTGAAACGTGATGATCTGACATCTCGAAAGGTGATTTTTTCACGATTACAATACTTCCTTCGTCTTAGGCGAGGGAATTAAATGTGAACAGGGTTGTTGTTACACTCGACGAAGGCTTACACACTAATAGATAGTTAAGTAACTGAACATCCTATCAGATACAAGTAAGTTTGCCAGTAAATATTGAAATGCGAACAAATGGTCGTACTAGAATATTGTGAAGAATGTATATTTTAAAGTTATCCATGTACTAATTTTGAACAAAATATATAATTTTGCACACTTAAATTAAATATTTGTGCAATAAAAAAGGTTATAGCATTGACAGTGCTTCTGGTGTAATTATTATACTTACTGAAATTCAATTCATATATGACGAAAACCATTACTGAACGAAAGATTTATATTTTATTGTAGAAATTGCTAGTAAATCATCTCGTAAAAACTTGGCGAAGGATTTTATACCCAAAGATATGCGAATGACATAGTCAACCTTATCAGAGGTATAACTACCTGAACATCGGGATTAATACAAAGGGTATTAAATATCACCGAAAGGTGGCGTGAGAGGAAAAGCTTTAAGATATATCCTGCAAAAACACAACTAATAACTTTCACCGAGATAAGAGAAACAGGGGTACTTTATACCCTGACAATTTTTGGTGAAAGAATTCCGGATGACCAGGAAGTTATAAACAAAGCGAAAATAACCCTTATAGTGGGCAGACACATGTTTGGAAAAACCATGATAGCATTTAGTTCCCTAGTTTGGTAGCCAAAGACAACAGAAAAAACAGCTATCACAATGCTAACCGGGATGTGCATTGTGCATCTGTGGAGTCATGAAAGGTACTCCAACAACATCTATATAAGTTCTTTTACGGCTAATCCCCTTGGACATTTATCTAAAAAGGTAAGCCTGGATTAGAGCATACAGGATGAAATCCACTGACAACTAGCGCATTTACGATTAATGGCGTCGACACAAAAAAATACAGGGAATGGTTAAAATAGACGCCATTCTAAGAATGGGCACTGTACATTGTCCCAGAGTATTCTTTTGAGAATTAGGAAAGACTAATCTGGTATAGAGGCGATATGTTGGCACATTTCCTTAGTAACGAAAGGCTCTACTGCCTAAACACTTTCTTTAAAAAACAAAAGCAGAGGAAGTGGACGTGGAAAAGTCCGGACCAAAAAACAAAAAATGAGATCGACTACATTTTGTCAAATGACAAGACAATATGCAGGGACGTATCAGTACTAAATAAATTTAATACAGGTAGTGACCATAGATTAGTCAGAGCAGTCTTAGAAATAAAACCCAAGTTAGAAAGGAAAAAGTTACAACACCAACCAAAGTTCCCTACTATGTTGGAATTGAGTCTGAATCAAGAACAGTATCAGACAGAAATTAAGAAAAGACTGGAACCGAAAGAACAACTAAATATCTTGACCGCAGATGCCCTAAACGAGAAAATAAGAAATGGAATCCAAACATCTGCTAAGAAAATATGTGCCAATAAGAAACATAAAAATGACAAACTGACACAGGAAACTCTTAAGCTAATCGAAGAAAGAAGACAAACAAAAAGAGATGCAGCAAACTTTAAAGAAGTCAATAAAAAGGTCAAGAGTGCGATTAGGAAGGATATAAGAGCCTACAAGAAAAAACAAATCGAAGACGCAATAGAAGACAATAGAAATATGAAGGTACTAAGATCTAGATTGTCACAGGGTAAACAAAAAATTATTAAAATACGAAATCAAAATGGCAAAATAGTCTCAAATAGAAGAGATATAGCACTATCAATTGAGAACTTTTATACTGAGCTATATTTATCAACCTCACCCACATCCAACATAGATAACAAGATAATCGTAAATGTGGGTTCTGAAGAAATACCAAAGATTACCAGATTTGAGATCGTTCAGGCCCTGAAGCAACTGAAAAATAAAAAAGCTCCAGGGGAAGATCGTATAACATGCGAAATGTTAAAAATGGGGGGTGAAGTAGTAGAAGAAGCAATCAGGATACTGCTAAACAAATGCTTAATGGAAGGAAAAATACCGAAGGCGTGGAAAAATGCCGAAGTAATTCTTCTATTCAAAAAAGGGGACACATCAAACATCGAAAATTACCGACCCATAAGTCTACTCTCACATACATATAAGTTGCTTACTAAGATTATATCTAACCGTATAACACAAAAACTGGATTTCTACCAGCCAGCAGAGCAAGCAGGTTTTAGGAAGGGATTTAGTACCCTAGATCATATTCAGACCATCAGGACACTTATTGAAAAGACCACTGAATACAACACTCCGATTCACCTGGCATTCGTGGATTATCGGAAGGCTTTTGACTCCATCGAAATAAACGCTGTCATCAAAGCACTCAATAACGCGAGAATCGACTCCAGGTATTCGCAGTTGATAAAAAATATGTATGAAGACGCTACGTTACACATAAAGATCGATGAAGACCTTCAAACAAATAAAATAAAAATTGAAAAAGGAGTCCGCCAAGGAGACACATTGTCTCCCAAACTGTTCACATTGGCACTGGAAGATGTCTTCAAACAAATGAACTGGGAGGACAAAGGCATCAATGTTGATGGATGCTTCTTAAACCACCTGAGATTCGCGGATGATGTAGTGTTAATTGCCAAAGATGTTGGAGAACTAGAGACTATGCTACAGCAGCTGGATAAGGCGTCCAAGGAGGTAGGCTTAGAGATGAATTTAAATAAAACTAAGTTAATGACAAGCAGCGATAGAATTATCATGATCAACAACCAACCTATAGAGAAAGTAGAAGAGTATATTTATCTGGGTCATACAATTACTGTTAGTAAAGAAAATCAAACGGCAGAAATTAGAAGAAGAGTAAAGATCGCTTGGATAGCATTTGGAAAATTGCAGCACATACTGAAAAACACAGACATCCCCATCAATCTAAAAAAGAAAGTATATGAAACGTGTATACTGCCTGTAGCTACCTATGGACTAGAAACAGCGACATTCACACAGAGAAGTGCCGAAAAGTTAAGGGTATGTCAGAGAGCCATGGAACGCGCGATGTTAGGAGTAAGCTTAAAAGATAAGATCCGAAATGAAGACATAAGGAACAGAACAAAACTGCCAGATATAATGCAAAGAGTGGCCCAGGCAAAATGGCAATGGGCGGGGCATATAGCGCGACACGAACCGACCCGCTGGACCTCAAAACTGCTGAGATGGAGACCTCGACTCACAAAGAGAAGTGTAGGAAGACCACCAAAGAGATGGAGTGACGATATTCGTACAGTCGCCGGTGGAAATTGGATACAGAAGGCACAAGATAGGAATACATGGAGACAAATGAGAGAGACCTATGTTCAACAGTGGACAAATCTGGGTTGATGATGATGAATCTGGTATACAGATAGATGTATCATAGCACAAGGTATAGGGGCTGGTATACAGGGCATGAGACCAAAAGAAAACATAAGTCTATATTTGGGAACTAACGCCACAATTTTCATGCTAAAATCTTTACGATAATGCAACACGTACGTATAAAAGAATGTAAGAGGCGGGTGTACACAACAACGCATACGCATTATTTATGAGAGCCGAGCAGCTTTAAAAGTGCTGAAGTCACCACACATTAGCTGTAAACTAACGAGGGAATGTCGTTTTCACCTGGCACTTCTATCTGAGAAGAATACAGTTCAACTCATATAGGTCCCAGGACACACATATGCAGAGGGCAATGAACAATCAGATGTCCTGGCTAAAACCGGTGCTTCTACTCTATATGAAAAGAACCTGTATTCGGTATACCCAAACGTAGCAAACTAGCAGCAATAGAAACATGGACCAAAGCACAACATGCTTTGTAATGACCCATTTCATTTGTGTCTTCCTTGCGTACCGCACCTTCGGCTGGCTCACATTTCTAATTTAAATAACCACGCGAGGACTTCTTTTCGGCGAAACTCAGGGAAGGAATGTTGAATTTTGGGAAAAATCCCATAACATCTTAGGTAAAAAGGCCTGCTTAAAAATTTAGAGTTGTTTTATCAGAATTGGGCCCTCAGTGCGGGCGGCTGTGGACGCCAAATAAATCAAGCCTTCTAGAGAGAATGTAATACCTTGATCCAAGTAGGCTATGAATATTAGCAGCATTTTGTTTCCTGTCAAAAATCGCTGCGTACGCTTCCAGCGGCGTCACGTGCATATGTATTAGGCCCGATTTCCATCTTAGGGTGAGCTATTTCCTTGTTATTTTTATTTATGTACTAGTTAAGTGGTAATTAGGCCTTCATCATCCGGCGGAATGCCCTGGCGGCAATAGTCTCCTTGGAATTCTCTGGTGTAAGCACGATCTGCATGTGCTCTGAGTCAAGGTCGTTTTGAGATAAATTCCACTCAGGAATGCTGCATTTCGCATGATGTTCTCGCACCTAGTGACTGCATTCGCTATCGCCCTGAAAAAGCGTCCCTCTTCGAAGTATTAAGAACATACTAATTTGCTATTCAGCGTTTTGATTGCGCCGAAAGGGCAGATTTACCTACTATGTATTGCGAATTTGTAACCAAATATGTAATGTAAAATAGCATTGACCTTGATGATAATTTGTAAAACAATATTAAAACTAATGTTAGCCTTGATTTGAACAACAAGTTGTAATCAGAGCAGGCTTGGAAATAATATAAAACAATGTAAGATTGAAGGCAAACAATTGCGGAAGGAAGCCAAGCTCTAAAGTTGTGTTAATTTGGACTTTCCCAATAAATAATTGTTAATTCGTGAATAAATACCCTTTCTCCAATTCACTGTGTTTGGAAATTAATACTATATCCTTTGGATGTGCTGTAGCAGATTTGTAATAATTCGTGACACCTCTGGAGAAGTTTAAAAAAGTGTTTATTTGTGCATATAATATTTGCTGGTTTTTCGGAGATTGTGTACGAGGTTCGAACACAGTGCAATTGGAGCCTTGTGAGCTAGATGTAGGCAGCGACCTTTTTGGGAAGTAGTTGGAGCCCTAGGTGTGAGGCAACAGATGAATTGGAGGCGTTTTTGCAGCAGGCGAGCTACAGGAGTCGTTCTGTAGGGCGTTCAGCGCCTTGTATCTGCAGACCAACGGAGAAAGAGGGGTCCAGGCATCGTAAGACCTGCAGGGGCTCGATTTAAGCCTTCGATTCCATTGGAAAAGCAACAAAAAGGTCTTGAACGTTCATTCTAAAATATTGAATATAGCGAATTCCATGCTTGGCGTCGGTTTTATGTGCTCTTCCGCCAGAAGGGTTTTCTTTAGTGTTTTTTGTTTGTGACGTGTATTTATTTACTGCAATTGTTATCACCTAGGCAATGCTTTAATTGCGCAATCACAGATAATTGTCAAATAATAGCGAACTTGTTTTGCGAATTGTGAGGTTGGATCACCATATTTGAATTAAGTTCCCATTAGTTAAATAATATACAGTATTGTAGCCGTCCTAGTGGTTAAATCACCATTATACAAAATGCTCACGATTAAATTATTAAAAAGTAATACCACTATAATCAAGGTGATGGCAAATGTATTCCAATAATTTGTACAAATCAAGATAATATTTGCTAGGATGTAGAGACCTGACCCTTTTGTGATTAAACTAATTTATTTTAAATTATTATAACCAAATAAATAATATAAACCATAGTAATATATTGATTTCAAACGTCAACTTTTGAAAGCCATATGTCCGAAACTTTCCCCGTGACTTTCTTCGGGTTTCATTTGAAAAGTTAATTTGGATCTTAAGGGGATTATTGAGTCAATATAAATGATAGGTTACAGCCATGGAAAATTATAAAATAATGTTTGAACAAGAACCCCTATTTCATTTCACTCACTATAGTTCAACCCCAATGTATTATTCTGATCATTTTTAAGTTGTTCATATGTTGTGGACTAACTCCTATAAAAATTTTAAGTTTCTAGGCCTATTGGAAGGGGTCGAAAGATGAAAAGCTGAGTTTCCTAAGGCCGCATACTGAATTTTCGCAAGTCGAAATTTTTGTCATCAATCCTAGATTATAAGGAGTATCGATTCCAAATTTCACGTTTTTAGGTAATCAGGATGTGATTAGTATTATTACGGAGACGCCATTTCTGAAATCAGGATTGCCATTACCGGAATAATAGACAATATATTTTTGCACGATAGAACGATTTTGTGTTTGTTGCCAAATCAGTAAGTTATGTTTACCGTTCTAGAACGGTAAGCAAAAATTCGAGGTTAGCAGGTTAGGTTTTGCATCAGTCTGCACCTCGAATTTGACATAGACTTACAGTGCCACCAACATTTATTCTGTGGTATAATGTCATATTTTACTGACGTTTGAAGAAAAATACCTTTCTATCGTGCAAAAAACGTCATCAGCATCACGAACGTTAAGGAATTACCGATCTCAAACAACAATTGGAGTTGTTGCTTCGCTCCTCCTCCAAACAATTGTCCTCGATTGGTAAAATGTCCTTACCGTTCTTAATACTTAATATACTATATCTTTTATTAATTTGCCTCTACAAGGCCTTGTCATTTTGCTAAAACCCAGAACATTAATTTGTAAGAGCTTATTTTAATTGTATTAGTGTTAATTTTGCAGTTTCAAACATGCTGCGAACAAAAATTGGAAAAAAAATTACATTGATAGACCTTTAATATAAAACAGAAGTAGACGAAAATAAGCGTTCGACTATAGTTGTCAGTATGAATCCGTAATTTCTAGTTTGAAGCAAAATGGCTAAAAACCTGTAGGTCAAGCTTTGCTAAATATATTCTAAGTATATTGTGTCAACTAAAATAATGATCGTGGTAATACAAAACTCTTGCTTTGTCAATGTCATTATAGATAAAAATATTTCAATCAACTGGCTAAACGATGACGTCTCCGTTGAGAAAAATATGTTTTCGGTTTGTCTAGTCCAGTATCACATTTTGTTTTGTTATTTTAATGGTGGTGGTAAAGTATTGTTTACCCTTGTTGGCGTAATTAATGGCACTAATAATATGAAGCCTTTTCGGTTGTTTACTTCTTTGTATGCCTGGAAAAATAATAAATCGGGTTCATTATATTTTCTCTTTCCCGGCCAGGAATTCTTCTATGTCGTAATTTAAATTTATTATTACTCATAACTGAGGTTATTTATTTATTAATAATGCTTTTTAGTTTATTTCAGCACACTGAGATATTTCTTTAAAATTCATAGCTTTTACTTCAGTACTCAGATTGTAGTAGCTTGAGCTAATTACATTTCGCTAGATTTATATTAACACGAGGCTTAACATAACTCTTGTTTCATAGAATGGAATATTAAGCACCAAGCAAAATAGTCACACGACTTTGGAGCAGTGTGCAACAATGTTTGTTAAACTATCATTTGCCTAAAAGATTATCTGGTTGCATCGAGTTTTTATCAAGAAGATCTGCAATGTTCTGCCTTGCAGAGTAGACGCGATCCGCTTCTCCGTGCCGAACAATTTCGTTTGGTAGTCTTCAAATTCTTACAGATAGAAATAGTTTTTGCGTATCTGCATTTCTTGTGTTAGTGAGCATCATGGGCAGTGAGTAGATTAAAAGCCTTGCAGCATGATAGAGTTGCAAAAAGAAGAAAGCACAATATTAAAAGTGGTAGATAAGCTGTTCGCGTGGGAAGTTTTTATGGACAAACCAGCCAATCTAATCTACACTAACGTCACCACCAAGTTTAAATTAAAAAACTATTCCTGCTTGGACATAAATTAGCGACAGCGATGCAAGAAGCTGGCAAGTCCAAGGATAAACTTGAACAATGTTCCAAGCGGAATAACCTCAGGATATTTGGAGTGCCCGAAAATTCCAACAAAAATACGCATAAAGTGGTTGTGAACATTTGTAATTCGTCTGATGATATTGACTGCAGCCACCGTTTACCAGGAAGAGAACCGAAACATAAACTAATTATAGTAAAATTCATAAGTCGCAACACTAAGGCTCTCGTTTTTAAGAATATAACATCTGTAAAAGGTTTTACTCAAAACTTCCCTTGCAAGTGGATATTGTAATACTAAACAAATTTAAAAGTCAAAGGAAAATAAGGGTAAAAATATCTTCACGCTAGTAATAATACTGAAACAATAAAGGAACTTCAGCGTCTGCGAATCAACCAGCGATCTGCTCGTAACCCGAAGTAAAGCAAGAAAGCTTCCAATCGGTGAGATGCGGCTGCCTTAAATAGAACGCATTTACTGTTAACCCGTGTTTTACTTTTAGAACATTTATTGTGTATCTGTTGGTTTCTATTTTCGCCAAATGTAAAGCCTGAGCTATGTGCAAATTGTTACTTTACCTATTTCTCAGTTAAAGCAATGCCATCTATTGTGAGGTTATTTTTAAGGGCTATTGCTTGACGTATGATCTTTGCTGCGATGTTATGTCGTTCAGTGTAGGCAGTTCCAGCTAATATTTTATAGCCTCCTGTTATATGTTGTATTTTCTCTGGTGTATATGAAATTTTCTGCATACATCGTTGCATTTTTCATGATGTGCTTTGGTAACTTCTTGTGGCTATTGACTGATCTTGTATGGTCTTTTTGTAACCATATGTGTCTTGTTTGCTGATATCCTCATCGTCTGTAATGAAGCTTCGTATGTGCACATTTGAACTACATTTAACTGTATTATTAATTCATGTGACTAACACAGTCTAACAAGCTACACAAATATGCAAAAATATGTAATTTAAATCAAATGTATATATTAAATTGATAGGTAACATTAAAATAACAAGTGGATAAGTTAAAAAAGATGTTCAAATAAATTTGACTATTCATCACTTGATATCTATCAAAAACTGACCAATAAAAATACAAGATTTGCCGTCTTTGAGCCAATAAAAATGAATTATATTGACAATTTTCACTAGTGAAAATAATCGACATTTTTCACTAGTGGTATAGTGAATATTTTTTGACAATTTTCACTAGTGAAAATAATCGAAAATTTTCACTAGTGGTATAGTGAATATCTTAAACAATTGTGATTTTTATTAGAAAAAGTCAATATTAGTATCTGTTACTATAGAAATTGCATAGTTTGTTGCTAGATTAACTGAAAACTATTTGAAAAAGTAGTTTGGTTCACTGAATAGTCCTTCGAATACCATTCTTAGTCAAAGTTAAGCAGAATATTTTTGCGGTGGTATCACTACTACGCTTAGGCGCAATGGACATTTGTGATACCACAGCAAAAATATTCGACATAACTTTGACTACTCATGGTATATAAGTGACAATTCTGTCAACAAAAAAGTATGCTACAGGTTAGGCAAGTTTTATTGTTTTTAATGGCTCCTGCGACCAAGTTTATTTCTGATCCCCCTGCACGAAGTATATGAATGTCTATCATCCGTCTCCTTCCTTCTTTCCTATCGATCGTTAGGAGCTCTACACTATTTAGGCTGTTGCTTTCTGTGCTTTGTTAATTCCGTATGCGTAATTATGTTAATATTTTCAAAATCAGTTCTTGACGATTTTAAGATTCCAAATGAAGATCTAAGGACTGGTATAGGGATGTAACATGTGAACAAACGAATGTGAGATCAAGCTTGGCTTTGAAAAATTATGTCATGTGCTATATTATTTCTGATGTTTTTATTTAAATATGACAGTTATTATAATAGTAGAAGTGTCAAGTGGTTTACATTATCAAATTGTAAATTAAACATGTTTAACCAAGAAGAACTTACTTAATATTATCCTCTTGTACCTCTACAGGTGTCGAGGTTGTCGAGTTGACAAAATTGTTCCACTTCTTTCTATCTTGCGTCATATGCTCGGCTTCTCCCCATGTTGTTTGCCTCTCTTTCAAGGTTGCGCAATACCTTCATTCCAACTCTTCCTTGGTATACCTCTGGTTCGTTTGTATGGCAAGTGGGTCTTCCAAGTTTTTTTGGTAAGTCTTCTCTCTTCCATTCGTGCGAGATGTCCAAACCAACGTAACTGCTGTTTTTTTACATTTCCTTGTTCAGTGGTATCACTCCCAGCTCTGTCCTTATGTTTTCATTCCTTATCCGATCAATTCTCCTCCGTCCTGTTATTCTTCTGAGGTATGACATTTCCGCTGCTTGTAAACGACTTTTCCTGTTTCGGATTTAAGGCCCAGGTTTCACATCCGTACGTTAGAGTTGGCACATACACTGCATTGTACACTCTAATTTTCGTCGACCGAATTACTTCCATTTTGTTTACAAAACACGTTCTTTGCAAAAAACAGTATATTTGCAACGTTTGCCCTGTTGTTTATATTATATTATATCTTATATCTGCATCTATCGTCCATCATTAGATATTACAGACCCTAAGTATCTGAACTCCTCCACTTGCTCCAATCTGTAGCTATCCACCTGTAATATCAATTTTTGTGATTCTGTAGCGGAGCAATAAATCAAAGAGAGCCTTGCCGATAGGTACCAGAAAATAAACAGTGCGTGTTATAAATATTCTCGAAGTGCAAGCAGTTAGCTTAAGTGCCATTTGAAAACTTTCTAGCTAAAGTGTACACGTAGTTAAAATCGCCTAATGTCAAAAAGTGATTTGTGCAACGGAATTTAAAAGAAAAGAAACTCTCCAACGTCTTCGAGTGTCCCTCAAACAAAAGTTACCTAAATCAGAAACGAAAGTGGATGAACAATACGGCTATAAAACTGCAGCTGTTAAAATCGAATTAACATCGAATTCTTTTGGCAAGTGAAAGTGAGCCGGCCTTTCGTCTTGTAAATACAATACTATTGTTACGACTAGAATAGGATATCCTTTTGTAAATTGTACAACCAGGGTATATATACGGAAGCTATGGAGCTTAAAGATCATTGCGTACTAGGTCTTATAGCTGAACTACCACCTTTGGTTGTTCAGCACACGACGAGTCAGATTCTCAACGTGTTATCACATGTCAATACTTACTGAAGCATTCACTTTGAGTGTTTCAGGAGCTAAGTGTCAGATTCACAAACGCTCATATGTATTCCGATTAATTCGACCTGTTTGCTCCTCGCTTGTAATAGTATAGAGCTAATCCGCACATTTAATTTATGTCTGTAATCTGTTGCGTTTAATAAAGAATATTAGGAGTGATAGAGTTATTCGTGTGTGTAATTTCTAACTAACACTATAACCTAATCACACCAAATTTTTTTAAATATTATCATCCCTTACTCTTTATTATATTAACCTTTAAGTTTCTCTTTGCAAGAACGGTGTTCCATATTATTATTTCCTTAGCATAGCCTCAAACAGTACATAACGGTGTTCCATATTTTTAAGTTGTTTTGTAAATCTTTCTGGTTATTAGCAAGTAATCTGCAAAAGCTAATTCCGATATGCTATTTTGTTGTAGTCGATAATATCCCAAGTTTAGTATTTGGATTCTTGGTTTACACTCTTTTATTATATGATCTATCACTATTATAAGCAGGAATGGACTTAGCGTACCTCCTTGTTTAACTCCGCAGTGGGATAGAAACTCCGGTGACTTCATATTGTTTGCACGAGCATAATTTCTGCTGTATAAGCTTTGGATTGCGGTTACAAGTTCAGAATTTACATGTTTCTTCTCTAGTGCTTCCCATATTCCATTCCTTGGTAATGAGTCGAACGCCTTTATTAAATCTAGAAAACAGATATATACTGAGTGATGATGTAGGATCGCTTTTCCGATATTTGTCGTAGAGTAAATATCAGATCTTGTGTGCTCTTCCCAGGGCGAAAGAAATGTTGTGCTTCATCTAGTTGTTCTTCCACAGCGGTTCTTAGTCGTTGTTCTAATATTCTTTCATAGATCTTAACTGGAACACTCAAGAGTGATATTCCACGGTAGTTTTCACAGGCCCTGTGGTCCCCGCTTTTAAATATCGGCATGATCACTGTTACTTCCGAAGTACAAGAACAAAAAGTTTTTATTATCGAAATGATTGTTTAAGTGTTGGCTTTTAAGTTAATTTCAAACAAAATTTTGATATGGCAGTCGGTGACAGTAATGCAATGGTTTAGGTTATGTATGTGTATTTCATTTTATTTGCTCGCATGTTATTTAATGCTTTGAATACATTTATTTAAAATTTGATTTTGTTTTTAAAATAAGTCCGTATTAAGCGGTTTTTATATTGTTGTATGAGATGTTTTGTCACGGTTGTATGTTCTATTCTTGCGTTTTGTTGAAATTCCAAGTACTTATATGTTTCATGATCTTGCAATATATTCAGTGCTTGATTCTTAAGTGTTACTGTTGTAGTTTCATCTTTTCATATTGCTTTTTCTATTGTTAACATTTTACATTTGCGTATCCTAAACTCCATATTGATATATGTTGTTATTTCTTCTGTTATTCTTAATAGGCCTTTCATCTGCGTTTTAGTTGGTCCATATATTTTTATAGCACCCATGTGTAAGAGGTGGTTAATTGTGTGTTTTGTTATTTTTTTATGTTTAATTTGAAATCTATATGCTGTATAGTTTCGGATATTTGAGAGAGGGTTTAAGTATAGGCAAAACCATAAAGCTTTGTATTTTTTCTGTGTCTGTATTTAAGCGTATTGTTGTTGGTCAAATCGTTAAAATTATGGATATAAGGTTTCGTATGGTTGGATGTATTTTATATATTAGTTTAGTACTTTTTTGAACTATGAATGTGGTACCGAGTCAAAGTCTGTGTAGCATGTGTCTAGATTTCTTTGATGTTTTTCTGCTTGTTTCATGAGAGTGTCTATAATTAGCTGTTCTTTGCATTCGGTACTATTTTTCTTACATCCTCTTTGTTCTTCTGTTATAATGTTATTTTCAACCAGGTGTGCTATTTTCTTGTATCTCACGGATGTTATTATTTTATATAGGCTTTGTAGACAAGTTATAGCTCGGTAGTTTTTGTGTTCTTTGTTTTTTTTTGGTAGCATACATGTTTTTTTTTTCTGTTAGAAACGATGGTGTTAGATGTGGTTCTTATATTATTTTGTTAAGTAGCCATGTGTTGATGTTAGTTGTTTATACTAAAAGTTTTGTGTTTGATGTGTACAATAACTTTTTCATTTGTGTGTATTTTTTATTATTCTGTTGTTATTTTCTATTCGTTTTATATTCCGACACTATTCGACCATATGTTCTTCCAAAGGTTTGTAATTTCGTCTTTACTCAGTGGTATCACTTATATTTTAGCTTTATTTGTTAGAATTATATGGAACAGTTTTTCTTTCCTATTGAAGAGGGAATTTTCTTTTTTTTATTATTAGATTCTTTGTATCTGCGTAAACGTGCGGAGTATACCGCTGATTTTGTTTATATGTGTAAATTTTATTATTGTATGTATTATCGATAACCTCATTTACCTTGCAGTGTAGAAGCTGGTGCTTTATGCGCTTGCATATGGCGGTACAATGCTCAACTGGCCCCGGATTCGGGATGCAACGTTTAAGCGCGCCTTTTGTGTTTGCGCAGCAACCATTGTGCGAGGTGTGTGTCATGGTGATGTGTTTACCTTGTTACTCTACCTCTACACTTTGCTATTTTTTCTCGAAGTGTTCGGTTTATTGTTTCTAATTAGATGGGCTCTTGGTCAGGTCTAGTTAGATTCTGTTATAATTGAATTTTCTTGCGATATTGCATGTGTGTAATATAATTGTATTTTGAATTTGTATATGAATATTGGGATTTAGGTTTAACTGTATTAGGTGTTTTGTGTGATACCTTTTGTTGAAATGATAAATGTATTATTATTATTATTATTATATATGTTCTGTTTGATTTTGAAAAGAATTTCAAGGCAATGTAGCTTTAGTCATGTGAAATAAAGAAAATCTAAATATTACTGTTGTACCATCTTTGATCAGGACAATTTTCCAAAACTTAGTAACTTAGCTTATAGAATTGCTTTCAAATATTGAGAACATTTAGACAAAAGGCAACTGGAGTATTTGGTACTGTTGATAATGTATTAATAAGAATACTAGGAGACACACTAAGAATAGTTTGCAGTAAATGTTTTAAATGTTCAAGCTTCGACAAAATTGTAATCTAAAATTAGTTCCCTAGACGTCTACATAATCGAGGAAAGTTGAAAGAGGACAAGTGCAACTAATGAAACTCAAGCGTATTACAAAATCATAAATATTTACTTTTAATTTGAAAGTTGGTGAGCGAACTGAAACGTGCAATAAATTGCAAACGGACTTGAGAAATAAAAGGGCCTGTGCTTTAAATACCGTTATGCATAATAGGTTTTACTTTTCTAAATTGTAAGTAAGAATTTTTAATTGTCTGCGACATATTTCGATAAAACATATTTCATGGCTGTAAAACGTGTGATATATAACGAATTATGTAGTTTTTATATCATTTGGAGACCAAATACGCTTTACTATGCGAAGTCTATCCAAATATAAAAAGGCGACAAGGGCACACAGAAGATTATATAAAGTATTAAAGTGTGAAAAAACATTGCATGTCATATTTCTACGGTAGAAGAGTTTTTTTCAGATAATTTTGTTGTTTAAATTAACGTTACTAATAGTTGTAAGTAAGGCCTATTAGTTGTGAATTCCATCAAATGCGGAAAAGCTGCAGGTTTAGACGGTCTTTATCCCGAATTCGTAGTGCATCTCGGACCAAGAACAAAAAATTAGCTTAACTCTTTCTACAACAACATAATCACTACTGGCACTATCCCGCAGACTTTCGAAAGATGTAAAATCGTCGCAATACTAAAACGTGGTAAGCCACCCAAAGCCTTAGAAAGCTATCGTCCCATAGCCCTCCTAAGTGTACTCTACAAACTACTAGAAAGACTCATTTACAACCGTATATCACCGACAATAAATGAGACCATCCCGTTGGAGCAGGCTGAGTTTAAACCAGAAAGAAGTTGCTGCGACCAGGTGCTAACCCTCACCTCGTACATTGAACATGGATTCCACAGCAACCTTAAAATCTCGGCGCTTTCATAGACCTAACTGCTGCGTACGAGCCTTCTAAAGAAAGTTTTCAACGTAAAAGCCTCCTAACAATTTTAAACGCAATGCTGAGCGACCGCCTTTTCCAAGTGCACCTGAACGGCACTAAAGTAAATTTCGGTCATTAAACAATGGACTCCCACAAAGATCCGTACTGGCCCCGCTACTTTTCAATGTTTACACGTCGGAAATGCCTGAAACAAGCTCACAAAAATTCGCTTACGCTGATGACTTAGCTTTATGCTCCCAACACCAAGACATCGCTTTAACAGAAAAAGAACTTACCGGAGACTTAGAACCATAGACAAATATTTTTCAAAATGGGGGCTCCAACCGAATCCAAATAAGACCGAAGTTACAACTTTTCACCTGCACAATAGACAAGCACATTAAAAACTAAATATCTCCTTCAAACGGACCCGATTGAAGCACAATGACACCCCTAAATACCTTGGGGTAACTCTAGACAGGCTGAGCTGCAGGCTACTAGTGGGGTCACAGGTGGCGGATAGTGAAATACCTTTAGATATAAAGGTAAGCTGCGATATAAGCTGAGGCAATTTATCTCAGACGAATAAGCAGTCCCCGACCAAGCAGCAACACACAGCGATCGCCGGTATAAGGGATCCCCCTCTTCTGGCCAACAGCTTCGGGTGGAGGAGCTAGATGAGATAGGGCACTCTTTTGTCCTAGGATCGAGAAATCGGTCCCAAAGGCGGATGAACCAACAAAAGTCAACGGCATAAGGATGTAGTAGGCAAGGAGAAACCACTACATTAAAGATCTATATAGATATCTCTAGTACATTCAATATGGCTCAAATCACAATATACAGAATTTTACTACTCATGGACAACGGAATCCAAGAGTCGGCAGGGGAGGCATATCTCAGTTAGACCACGGGGCCTCCCAGGTCGTCATCACGCGAAAACCCTGTGGAAAGGAAAATAAATGTGGAAAGAAGAAATCTTGTAAAACACAGAATACACGCTAATACTCTTAAAGAGATGAGTAGAATCGGTATTGACATTCTTGGAATCAGTGAAATGAGGTGGCCAGGAAGTGGAAAAATAGTTACAAGTGATCATGTCACGTATTATTCTGGTGGTAATGATCCAGAGCATCAATATGGAGTAGGATTAATTGTCACGAAAGAAATCGACAAAGCAGTTACCAATTTTGTTCCTTACTCAGATAGAACACTTCTGGTTCAGATACAAAACAAGCCAGTTAACATCAACATTATACAGGTGTATGCGCCAACGACAAAAAAAGAGGACCAGGAAGTAGAAAAATTTTATGAAGAAATTGATTATTTAATGAAAAATACATGCTCCCAAGATATCAACATTATAATGGGAGACCTAAATGCTAAGGTTGGCAAAGGTGAACAAGGGGTAGTCGTAGGAAAATTCGGACTGGGTACACGCAACGATAGAGGTGATAGACTAATAAATTTTTGCGAAGAAAATAAATATATCATCACCAATACCATGTTTCAACATCACCCTAGAAGACTATATACCTGGGCCAAACCGGGAAAAGAAGGTACACCAAAAAAACGGAATCAATAGATTATGTTCTCGTAAACGAAAGATATAGAAACAGCATAAAGAATGTTAAGACGTACCCAGGAGCTGATATAGGGTCAGACCATAACCCAGTCGTAGCATCATTCCGTTTGCGTCTAAAAAAGATAATTAGGAATAGAAACAGTAATAGAATAGACATTAGACAAATATCAGAACCTGATATTAAAATAAATTAAGCGTAAGAATCAATGAAGAAGTAGGAGGAATGTTACAAAACATAGTTTCCGAAGAAGACATAGAGAATACATGGATAAAAATAAAGGAGAAGATTCATGGTGCAACGAGAGATGTCACAAACCCAACAACAGCTACGAAAGAAAGAATGGATAACAACAGAAATCCTAGAATTAATGAATGAAAGAAGAAAGGTCAAAAATACAAACAATATCAAATATCGAGAAATTAATAATATTATAATGAAAAAAATTCGAGAAGCAAAAGAAAATTGGATCACTGCAAAATGTGAAGAAATAGAAAATTTAGAAAAAAAATATGACTCTAGAAACATCCACAAAAAGATCAAAGAGGTATGTAGTAACAAGAAAAATAATCATTACGGACTGCTCACAGACAAAGAAGGAAATGTAATAATTAGTGTAGAAAAGAAGCTTGCTCGATGGAAGGAATACGTTGAAGAACTTTATGATGACAATAGAACGGACGCTACATATACAAGGAACACAGAAATGGCACCAGAGATAACAAAAGAAGAGATTATACACGCTATAAAAACTTCAAAAAATAATAAAGCAGTGGGACCTGACGAAATTCCTGCAGAATTAATAAAACTTATAGATGAAGACAAGATTGAAGTTCTGTTAGATCTATTCAACGCAATATACCAATCTGGAAATATTCCAAAGACTGGCTAAAGTCCACATTTGTAACGCTACCTAAAACAACTCATCCACGAAAATGCGAAGAATATCGAAATATTAGCTTAATGAGTCATGTTGTGAAAATCTTTCTAAAAATAGTACACGCCCGAATATATAACAAATGCGAATTCACCATGTCAGACACACAACTGGGATTTAGAAATGGATACGGGACACGTGAAGCACTATTTGCTTTAAATATATTAATTGAACGTTGCTTAGATGTAAACACAGATGTATATATTGGATTCATAGACTATACTAAAGCATTCGACAGAATTCAACACAATAAATTATTCGAAATACTAGAACAACTGAACTTAGACTATCAAGACCTACGCCTTATAACAAACCTATACTGGAAACAGACGGCTTGCGTTCGAACAAAAGAAGGCATCACTGAAGAAATAAATATAAAGCTTGGTGTGAGACAGGGTTGTATCCTGTCACCAATGTTATTCAACGTATACTCCGAGATCATTTTCAAAACAGCATTGAACGCAAGAACAGAGGGTATTAAGATTAATGGAATGGCTATAAATAATATAAGATATGCCGACGACTCTGTGCTTATAGCGGAAACGGAGCAAGATCTTCAAAATCTGTTCAACTGTATATATGAAAGCAGCGCAGCATATGGATTAGACATGAATCTAAAAAAGACAAAGTATATGGTAATAACAAAAAAACAACCAACAATGCAAGGAATTACAATAAACAATAAAAGCATCCAATGAATATCTGACTATAAATATTTGGGTATGATAATAAATGACGAAGGAAGACAACAAAGGAAGTGAGAAGCCGAATTGGACAAGCCAGACGTGCGTTTAACAACTTAAAATCTCTACTATGTAACCGTAGTTTAAAATTATATCTAAGGAGAAGACTTCTTAAATGCTATGTGTTTTCGGTGCTGCTGTATGGGGTAGAAGCCTGGACGTTACACAGGACCTATGCAACAAAATCGGTGCATTTGAAATGTGGGTCTACAGACGCATGCTACGAGTTTCATGGGTGGATAGAATAACCAACGTACAAATTTTAGAAAAAATGAATTGCTCCTTGGAACTTATGACTACTATAAAACGACGGAAACTAGAGTACCTAGGGCATATATGAGAGGCGAAAAGTACCAATTACTACAATTAATTTTACAAGGTCATATAAAAGGCAAAAGAAGTCCTGGCCGTAGACGCACCTCATGGCTAAAGAATCTCCGAAATTGGTACAACAAATCTACAAGATCACTCTTTCGAGCTGCAGTTTCCAAGGTGCAAGTAGCCTTATTGATCGCTAACATCCGTTAGGATATGCACTAGAAGAAGAAGAAGAAGAACTCTAGACAGAACCCTCAGCTATAAACATAATCTAGAAAAACTATATGGCAAAATAAAAACAATTATAAACATTATCCAGAAACTTACCAACACTAAGTGGAGAGCAAATGCAGATACCCTTAGGACATCGTCACTCGCTTTAGTTTTCTCAGCAGCTGAATACTGCGCGCCGGTATGGCTTAACAGCAAACACACACACAAAATTGACACAAGCTAAACCAAACCATGAGGCTTATATCTGCCCTAGTAAAATCAACTCCAATCGAATGGCTGCCTGTACTCTGCAATATTGTTCCGGCCCGCCCTTAGACGTAAAACAGCGCTAACAAGAGATACGACAAATGCTGCCAAAACCCTCTCCTACCTATCCACTCTACACCAACCAAATGTCACAAGACCGTTTAAGATTAAAATCCCGATTACGGCCATGGCAAACGTCAACAATCCTAAGAAATGACTGCCTCAGCACTGACGAGCTATAAAGAACTGAATGGATAGAACGAGATGTGCACAACTCCCACCCCATAGACGATCGGACAAAGAAAATAGATGGTTTAAATCTTCCAGAAGGCAATGGACCCTGCTAAACCGGATTAGAACTGGCCACGGACAAATGATGTACCGATGGGGTTTTACCGGCTCTCCCGCCTGTACGAACTGCGACTCAAGAATACAGACAGTGGAACATATTACCCAAGAATGTCCCACCACCGCTTTTAATGGTACCCTGATGGAAATCCATGAACTAACACCAATGGCACTATCATGGCTGCATGAAATAAATTTTGTATTGTGATTAAGTACATATATTGTAAATCTACCAATGTAAAATTCATACGAAATATATATAATTCGAATATAATTTTCAAATAAAACAATCATTTCAAAGCAACGTTTCGCTATTTTAATTTAGCTTCTTCAGACTTAAAGACAATTTTTTAATGACTAATTAAAATTTGGGACAAACACAGTTAAAAGGCACATGGAATCTCTTATCTCTTTGTTGTTTACTTCCCTCGTCTGAAAGACGAAGGAAGTATTGTAATCACGAAAAAATCACCTTCCTGGATTTTTCAGATCTTCACGTTTCAAGGTCCCTAGATAACGAAAAAGAGGTTTTCTCAATTCCGTCAGTCTGTCTGTCTGTTGGCAGTATAGCACAAAAACTATTTGTCGGAGGAAGATGATATTTTGCATACATATTATATGTATACCTACCTCGCATGAAACCGGTACAATTTCATACAAATATATACATGGTGAGCACCTTAAAAAATAAAATTTTGTTTATTTTTGGGTTAATTTTGAAATAAAAGGAAGTATTAACTTTCACATAGGTCAGGTTTTACATTTGCCGAAAATAAGACTCAATCGATAAAGGATAAAAAGTAAAAATGTTTCAACCATAACACCGTGCTGTTCAAGGCAGGCGAGCGCCGGATTTATCTGCAAGGGGCTCGGTAGCGCAGATGGAATTTCGCTGCAGTTATATCCGTTGCGGAGATTCGGTTAGGATCGAGCATTCTGCAGAGCTGCAGATGCGGTGGGTTCAACCCCACCGGGATACAATTTTTTTTATTTGAAAATGTAATTAATTTATTAGAAACGTGAAGATATTTGTACTACTAACTGAATTTGATTTTTAATATTACCTAGTGTCACAATGTTGACGATGGAAGTTTTAAGTTACTAAAGGGTATGGCGTTACGTTATTGATATCTAGTTTTGGTTGGTTCATGGAAGGTGTATTGGATTTCACCATTTATTATTTGTTGTTGTTGTTAATAGGTAAAAAATATGTTTTAGAGTCTTCTTTCTTTATTTCTTTTTTTTCCGCTGAGGGATGCAGCGGATATGTTACTTAGAAATAGAATGTTTGATGTTTTTTCTACTTGTGCGTTATTTTATATTTATATCTTTTTGGATCTCTGATGTTGTTAAATAAGTAGTACTTTTGGTTGAAGTGGTTGTTTTCTTTATATTGATATTATTTTTCAAATACAGTCCTCTTATTTTTTAATGGTGTGGGTCCAACAACATCAAACAGGAATCCATTTTTTTTTGTTAGATACAGGTTTCTTGAATATTTATGATGGAAAGTGATTGACTATTGTTTTTTTTTGTTCTCTTTTTTCTTACCCTATAAGGTTTGTGTGGTATGTTTCAATACCTTTTGTGTGTGTGGTTTTAAAAAAAAAATCCTTTTGTATTTTTTTCCTCTCCTTTGTATTGGTGTTCCACCACCCTGATTTTGAGATTATTAGGTGTTATAATTTTTATATGGATATAAAATAAAAAGTCACTTATTTTTGTGTTGTTTTCACTCGTTGTTGCTGTTATTTGTTTCATAGCCCTTATTAAAATCACCACTCGGAGTGTTTTGACCTCGTTAATGTTTTAATGGGTAAGCTCGCCAAAAGTTAAGTTAAAATTTGAGATAGTATCCATCATTCTCGCGTTTGACTGTTTTCTTTACAATTCTTTATGTAAGGGCCGATTAAACCTTCCTTAATGTATAAACTGACGCTTCTTTTAGTGTTATTTTGTTGTTGCTCCTTATTTTTACCTATTAACTACAAAAACAACAAAAATAATAAATAGTGAAATCCAATACACCTTCCATGAACCAACCAAAACTAGATATCAATAACGTAACGCCATACATTTTAGTAACTTAAAACAAAAAGATAAGAGATTTCATGTGCCTTTTAACTGTGTTTGTCCCAAATTTTAATTTGTCATAAAAAATTGTCTTTAAGTCTGAAGAAGCTATATTACAATAGCAAAACGTTGCTTTGAAATGATTTGTTTTTTTCTATAGCACATGTTAAAGTGTGCTTTTTTCAACTCAAAACAAAAGGTCAAGTTTTACTTTAACAGCAAGGGTAGATAAAGTAGCACTTTAACATCAAGCATAGATAAAGTAATTTAATTTTCTAACTTTTGTTTAAATTAAATATGACAGCTTCGTATTATCGTAGCAACCCAATCTAGCTACTGACATTTAGAAATGTGATTGACTGTCCTTATTTTCTTTTGAAATTGTTAAAGTTCTTGCTATAGAAAAAAATATTGTATTATACACGACGATAAAGTTATTTCTATCCACTCTTGAATCATTAACGTCTCGACTTCGTCTCGACGTTAAACGATTCACTCGTGGATAAAATTTAACTTTATCGTCTTGTATAATAAATTACTATTATTTGAAAATTATATTCGACCTGTTTTGACACAACTAATAGGCTTACTTACAACTATTAGTAATATAATTTAAACAAGAAAATTAGCTGAAAAAAACTCTTCTACCGAGGAAATATGACATGCAATGTCGTGTTTTTTCACACTTTAATACTTTGGATATAATACAGCTGTAACCAACAATTAATATTAGAAGCTTATATTGTGAAAGCTTTACTGTTTGGTTTATTATTGTTTAATCTCCTAGGTTGCTTAGTATTGATTGAAATTTGCTTGAAAAAGTAAAATATATATTTTAAAAGCTGATTTAAGAAGAAATCTTCCTTACATTATTTAATTTCCGCACATGGCGGATTTAAGTAAGATACTGACAATGACAGGTTCTATGTAATTAGATTCTTCTAAAAAATACGTCAAGAGAAAGTTGATTTGCCGGAAAATTGATGTGAAGTGAAATCAAACTCTACTAAAACGCGTGCTAGCTGGCGTTTTTATGAAAATGTCAAGGGGGAACGTTGTGGTGGCAGAAATAATTTGCTTGATTAAAAATGTAAATGGCATTAACTTTAGGGAGCAGAAATAGACACGTTGCGTTATATATAGTGTTGATGTAATTTTGAGGGAACTTTTAAGCGGCTGTGCATCAATTATGGTAATGGAATTTGGAACGATAAACAACAGATGTTCCTTTCAAGGCATTCAGTTGTTAACTAAAACGTGAAATCCTGCCACCGCTGAACTAATTTAATTTTGGGTATGTTCTATGCAAATTATCAAACAATCCTTGAGTAATCAGGCATGCAGGGAGTGTGATCGTCGATCCTGACAAAACTGTGACGTGGTAGTATTTTTGTCATTCGACGTCGATATATTTTATTGAGAGTGTATTTTCGTCCTGGAGCTTTGCGATTGTAGCCGGTGGTGTGTTTGTTTCCTTTTGATAAAACAAAAGCTTACAAGTAACATTTAAGGTGTCGATATGTATTGATAGAATTCATGGTTAGCAATTGCATTTCAAGACTTAACAGCCATTTAATTTTAAAGAATGTCGACTCTAACTGGATGATACTCACTTTAATTTCCACATTCCGTGCTTTCTTATTCAATTTTTCTATGCTTGTGTGGGTTTAATCTTTAAAGCTTATTTTTAGCGCCTCCTTTTGTTGTGGCAACATCCACCAAGCCTTCATAACTCGGCGAGCCAACGGTTATTTATATCGTTGAAAAGAAAATATTACAACGATCTATTATACTTTATATTATGATGCTTCGTTTCGTTTCAGTATAAGAAATGTTATGTTGCGCCACATATCGATCCTTTCAGTTTTTAGGTACTTACGTTATACTTTGATTTATGTATAGTTTCGTGTCATAGGTTTCACATTTAATTATTATCTCTTGTTGTATCTGTTTTAATTCGTTTAATGTTCCATTTATAATATTTCCGAACTGAAGGACCACTTAACAGATATAATTATTATGTACTGCATTATAGAGTGTGCAGAAGTATGTTAGGTTAAATTATTTAATACTACCTGCATTATTGCAAGAATATGTGTCCCTGAACCATTCTACTTGTGTCAAGAATAATAAACTTCTGTACAGTATGTCATACCTCGGCAAGTTCCAGCTTCCTGAAGAGATTCGAGAAAAACGGTCAATATGATTCTCGTAGCGGGGCGTACCACATATAAGATCGTAAACTATTTTTATGTTCATAATCTTTTCAGCCTCATATTATTAAAAGGAGTAACATTTTAGTTCAGTATTTAATTACGAATCAATACTTGAATTTTAAGATGTATAATCAATAATTGATCTGCAACATTCGAGTATTTCATAAAATGTTATGTATAATGCAATATAAAATAAACAAAGATTTCATATTATTTAAAAGTTTTAGAGATGTATGAAAATGATAGAAATGTTTTATTCCATTCTCAGGGCAATAGAAAGTACTTAATATTCAAATTAATGTTACCTCTGCGTTTCGTGTTTATGCGAGTAATAATAAATGCAAATGTTGTTATTATGGTACTTGATCGAATGTTAATAGCATTCAGGTGTTGGAGGAAAAACGACTGTTAATTTAGAAATAAAAGAAATTGGAAATACATTATTAACAATTTTCAGACATCTGATAATTAATAAATTCTAGTTGAATTGACTAGATCTTTGAAGGCTTAAGTGTATAAAGGTTTAATAAAGACATAAATTCTGGCTAGTACTCAAAGCGGTACATACAATACAATCACTACCGGCATATTATTACTTTAAATCTAATGAAGATTTTGAGAGAAATAAAGCTACTTGGAGGTAAAATTCCCTTCCAATCGAATCTTTATATAGATTGCAAGGATATAATATAATACAAATTTAGTTACATGATTAATATGGCACTTGATCTGTGATTGATTTATTTGGAAAACATTGTTTGATGTTAGTTCTTATTAAAAAATGAGTTTAACTCAAGTTAACAGCATGTAAATGTTAATATTATCTTATTGAAATTCTAATAACGTATTGTATCACATTTGACAAGTAATAAGTGTATTAAAAACAACAAGTTATGTTTGGTAATATTTGAAAATGTGAAGTATTGTAACATCAAGGATCAGTAGTATTAGCAGGGCCGTTACAGTGAACGAGTTGAAAGTGTTTGGTTAAATGTTTTTTGGAAATTCAAGGCTTCAACATATCTTAGATTGATACAATTAGGAGGCGTGGATGTGGATGGTTGAGCTACATCGAGGAAATTTCACATACACCTGCAGGATGAAAAGTAATTAAAATTAGAGGGCAGTGTCATAAAGTAAACCATTCAAAAAATGATAAATAGTGACCTCCAATAAATGAGAAGTCTTGTTCATTGTGTATTTTGAGGAGAATGTTAATAAGGTTTCAGTTAATTGAAAAAAGCATACTAGATATTGAGTTTGAACATAAAATAATACTGAATTAAAAACGACTAAATTGCACGTTCCAACTTGAGAGGAAAAAGAATTGTGTTCTAATAATGGATGACTGAACTGGATTATTGAAAACTAATTAATCAGAATTAATAGAAGGAAGATCAATCACATTATCTTCTTCTAAAAAGATTACTCAGTGGACCAGAAAACTTCACTGTCTAGGAATCCGTCAAAAATGATTTCGAATCTAAATTTTATGAAATCTCTGCGAAACCGGTGCTGTTATATTACCTATTAAAGACAAACAATACGTTAATGTATTAGGTATCTATAAACTCATGCTCGATGCCGATGATGCGGCAAATAAGGCTTTCTATCAGTCCTTAAATGTCAGAATGGTCCTAACCATTCGCTCTGATGTGCGAATCATCCTGTTAGGGGATTTTTTACGCTCGTGTTTAGGAGAGATGCCGATCTGTAGTCGAGAATGCTTCTCACTGTATTCTGAACAAAATTTGGTAATTACAAATACTATATTACGCGAAAGTAAAAGCACGTGGCAACACTCCTGATCAGAACATTGGCATCTAATTAATTATGTTATTGCACGTAGAATAAGTTTTCAAAAACGCCTCAATGTCTAAACTGATTATAGTAATTACTTCGCCCCAAGAGAACTAATAAAATAATCAATAAATAGCAAAAGGCTTAGAAATAGAGCAACTATAGACAAGCTTTGGACAAAATTTCACGAAGTGGTTTTCAAAAGCTTCCTCAGACATTTTAGGATATAAAAAGACTAGTTTTGCAGACAATAACGAGTTATTCAAGAAATTCTATATAAAACGAAAACGTTTTTTAAAAATTTAATAAGGACCCATAAAATACATCCGAGTGAGAAGAGTTCAAAACCTAAAACGCGAGATTCGACAATCACACGCACCTTAAAAATAAAGAAATACAAACACGGTTACCATTTTTGTTCAAACCATTAAGGAGGTGTACGGACCCATGAAGAAAACTGTTGCTCTAATATGAAAAAGTTGTATACTTGATACTGAAGGATTGAAGATTATAGGCCTTTGGAAGGAGCAGTATTCTAATATTCTAAACTCTAACACCATGTCGATATAAATGTGTTCATTAATATTTCACAATTCAACACCTTCAACTAACTAGAACGTCTTCTCTTTATAGATAAATCACTAAATGAATTACATAAAAGTGACGCTAAATGTCAAAACATAACTAAGCTGAACAGAACTCGTGTTTATGTACTAAAGCACAATAAGCAGCTCCAGTTGATGTTATAAGTTTGGCAGTACTGAAGTGTATTGTTGGTGACACTGTCAGTCTATGTCAAATTCAAAGTTAGCCAGATAGGTTTTGAGCGAGTCTGTGTTAAAACTAATCCAAAACCTAACCTGCTAACCTCGAATTTGACAGTGCCACCAATACGCTTCAGTACTGCAAAATGTAAAACGAATCGCCGTTGCTACAGTGTTGCTAATGTAGAAAAGTGCCACATTTCTAAACGATTTTAAATGTAGAAATGTAGTACATGACCAAATGAAATGCGATAGTATATAATTTTTGATTTGTTAACTTTAAGGTATTATTTTTTAAAATCGGCAGTGAATAAGGTCGAAATCATCGTTAAAATACAAGAAACCGGCAGTGAAGTAATCCATTGTTTTACAACTTGTTGTAGAGGTAGCGGGGTGATAGGTAAACGTCAACATAACTTACAAAATGTAATTTCGCGATGTCTCGATTTAAAGAAAAAACTTAATGTACCTCTCGACACTGAAGTTCTGTTTATCCCTCATGAGGTTTGTTTGCCTTGGTATCACGGGCCATGGCACCTAAATTCACATTCGTGATAAAAAGCTAAACTTCGGTGTCTTGGTATACAAATTACTATTAAAAATTACAAAAAAATAACCTTGAAAAGACAGGACAGCTGTTTTGAATTACATGTTTTAACTAATACAAGTTACTACTTTGCGTTGATATAGGTAGTGGATACATTTTTTTTCTGAAGGGTTCTTACGTTTTTTTAGTGTGACAAAATACAGAGAAAAGATGTTTAGAAAGATATATTTAATTTATTTTATTTTATTTTGTTTTAATGATTTCTTTTCAAATTTGCGGATTTACGAGGTTTTATAATTTTATTTCTTTTCTAGAAGAATGCTACATTAAATTAGATTTTCATTACATTTTTAACAGTAGAATAGTTAAAAATTAATGAAGATTCCTATAGCGGCTATGGTATGGTTCCTAAGTTTGAGAGGTCTGTAGAAATTTAAACATACGATAGATTGCGGTAATTAGAAGACAAATGCAGGTTTGGGTTCTTCAAAATCCGGTAATTTGAAAAGTTTCAATTAAAAAGCTTAGTACGTATTATCTGAGAACCGCTGCCTTCATGAAAAATGAATTATTTAATACAAGTCCAAACAGTATTAAAATGATTTTTTTTTATCAAATAGTGCACTTACCTTCTTTCAGTCAACAACAGGTGTATCGTCAAACAATGAACTGTAGCTCCAACGACATGGGCATTATGCAGATAAGCACGTCTGGCTAAACAATACAGAATTTAAAACTTATTTACTAAATATTTTTGCGAATAATATGTAGTATTTCAGAGGTTCTCAAGCAATTCTAGGGTATTCAAAATCTAATTTTATTATGGCCATGTTTACGAGTTTTTAAAAACTAAACCTGCCATTGTCTTCTAATTACCGCAATCTATCTCAGGTTTAAATTTCTACACTTCTTTCAAACTTACCCTGTATAGTAATAAATTTATAAAAGTATAGGACAAAAATCTTGATTATACAGGATGGCTTAAATAAGTGTGGCATAATAAGCTTAGTTTTCTTAATAGAGTGTCGTATGTTTAGGTAGTTTTTGAATCGAAATTCAAATACTTTTAATATAAAGGAATAGGAATCTTTGAGATATTAATGATTTTATAGAAAAAATGCTGATAGAACAGAAAATAGTTGATAAAAACAACGTTATCAAACAATTATGTTTTTTATGAATTACTTGTGCGAAATAGTGCCTCTGGGCATTAAAGCTATGGAGAATGCTTAAAATGTGCAAATTTTATAATTTAGCATTTAAAGAATATGTATTTGTATTTTTTAAAAGCAATTTTAATGAGTTTTCTTTTGATATTTGTTTTTTTTAAATTTAAACACTAACTCTCCAAATACAATAAATCAGGTTTAGAAAATAAAAATTCTGTTATTGTTGACATACGAAATAATATAAAAAAGAAATTCAGAACTGTGTTTGTTATGCAATTAGTTAAACTTAGAATCAAATGAAATTAGATACAAAACGAAAAGACTACACAAAAATCCTATACATATACTTCCATTAAATGTTTTTCGTTCTGGCTTTTCTCCAGTAGCTGCATAGGTAACCTCTCGCATATATTCTACTAGTAAGTAAGTACCTAAGTAGTTATTTTCACACTCCCAATAAATATCATTAGTACCATTTCATGGATTGAACAACAAGTAATTTTTATATTCAACTGTTTAGAAAATTGGACAAGATAAAGTTCATACAAAATTTCATATTAGCGTCATGTAGTTGATATAATAAAAATATTCTCCATAGTCACCTTTGCATTCTTCTGCTTCTTTATTTTAGACCCCCGGCCGTTTATTTCCAGATATTGGTCCTTCCATCTTTTGTTCGGACCTTTGTATTCAAGTTAAATAATAGCATGATTAAATTTTGAATACAAATTCGATGTCACCACTACAATTTATTATATTGACTTGTGTAGCCAAAAATGAGTAAATAGAATAATTCTTCAATATTTATCTCAAAGAACAGAATTGGTAATGTAGATGGTATTTATTTTTGTTTTTTTTTAATCTGATTTATTTGATACTGTATTTAATTTATAAGAAGAAATACACTACATTTCTCGTGTTTTGAATTTTTTGAATATGTTTAAGTTGACATTTTAATGGTGTTTGCCATCCTTTTAAATAAATTATTTTAAATTGTTTTATGTTTAAACTCGAACATTTGAAAAACGGTTGAACTTAGGGATATGAAAGATCACATTTCTAAAGCATTGCTAGAGCACTCTGCATAGCATTAATTCCCAAAGACACTATTTCAAACTCAAAAGGTACTTAACATACAACAAAATCTTTTGGTAAGGTTTTTTTAAATTGTTTTTTGTTACTTATATACCAGATTTGGGTCATACGGTTTATGAGTTACCCTGTATAATTAAACCGATTTTAGCAATGTGCACCACCTTACAACTTTATTGTAAGCAAATTTTATGTAAATTTTATACCTTTAGAAATAGGTATCTTCCACCGCCGCCTATGGCATTAATTTTTCTTAATTATATACTTTAAATTTTAGATTACAAGCCAGTACTGAAAACTGGGTGTTTTTAATATTTAAAAAGAGAACTTGTTATTTTAGCATATTACTAAGTGCTAATGCAATCTTGTTATGCAACTTTTTGTTGTTTAAACAAATGACATTGTTAGTGTTAGTATACAATTTTTAACACTTTATTTTTCTAAAAAGAGACCACTCTCATATAAAATAAAATAAAGCATACCTAACATTATCTTACAGACGAATCTATGTAACGAATTTTATATCTCAGGAAAAAATATTTATGCGAACAAAATTTAGAACTATATCAAGCGATACATTCATTTTTGTAAACGTTAAAATTAACAGCACGTTACATAATAACCTAAACTGTGATTAAAACAACAGGAATATGTTACTTACTACTGTTTTGTTGTAGATTTTCCAATTCAGCGTAACTGCGATGTGGATGTGAAGAAATTCCCAGAAATCTGCAAATATTACTGAATTAAAGTAGTATTCTAATATGCTTATTAATATACATTTTTGTGGCATATCAGTGGTGAACAATAAGCAAATCCATGCGGTGTTCTGAAAATTTCTTAAAGGACAATATCATATATTACGTCTATTAACTACGTGTATATACTATATCAAAAGTTAAACGCGACTTGGGGGAACGATGGAGTAGTGTTAAACCAATTTGGTGGAGGAAAATATAACCTAACGATTAAACTTTTTCATATTGGTTCTGATTAATTTTTTGTATACAATCTATGAACATGAAGGAAGGATAATGTTAATTCAGGTGATATTTGCTGTTAAGCCAGTGCGTCTGTTTACTAAATGACGTCGATGTGGGCGATGTGATGACAATACTTTAAAAGACAGCCTTGAATATTGTTCGGAGATCAACAAGACAAAAATAATACTCTAATCTTGACAAAATTATATCATTTGACATAGATAATCGATATCTAAGGTACTTGCCATCCTATATTCTTAGACCTTGCCCATTAACAAACAAACAATACTAATATTAAATATACCATTCCTATTTACTTTGAGGGAGGTAGTAATACGTAAAATCCTAGATCAATAAATCTGCTTAGGTTTAGAAGGTGAAATTAATAACACCTATAAGCACTTCGCTGAAACATCGCTTTTAAGAATGGATGGACCACTGAACCTCCAGGAATGACTCAATACATTTCTCATACGAAGGGGTAAATACTAACACTGACTAATAGTAATTGACAGATGCCAGCGAAACAAAACATGAAGAAGAAAAATAAGCAAGCATCAGAAATTGATACAATGATACATCTGGATCGCACAGCCTGTGGAATATTGCGGACAGTGTTTATTCTAAAAAAAATACATTTACACACTCATTTGAACGTGAGAAATGTGGTGCAAAATATAAATGTAGTGCAATAAAACTATAAGTGAGGTTAAATGACCGTATCAAATATTAAATCAAGATAGTAAAAATAGTAGAGAACAGATAGTAAAGAAGCAAAAAATATCTAGGGGTTGACCATACGTATACGTAATAAAATAAGTTTCACTGAAAGCTTTACAATTTATTTGAAATCCTTAATTACGTTACAAAGTAATGCTACCGAATCAATAAGATCGGTAAGAAATCGTGAAAGCTGCAAACATCCAGGGGCGTGAGTTTAGGAATGAAATAAATAATTTTGGCAATAATGATTATGATGAAGCCTTATTTTAATAATAGCAGGCGCCAGAAAAAACTAAGTAATTTTTTTATTTTCTACCCTGAATCTTATGGCTTGTCGTTACCGGATGATTTTTTAATACTGAGCACTAATCCTTTTCTTATCTTTTAGCTGATAGACCTGGCTATTTAAATTCTGGAAATTTTTCATTTCAGACGCCATTATGGAAATATTTCATTTCAGACGCCTTGCGTTCAGATTGGACTAGCTAATAATGGTTTCTATTCTGCACACTTGCCTAATCTCTGTATTCGATATTTATTCCTTATTGTTTTGCTGTTGATTGAAATTCTCACCTTGGTACACCGTAAAAGTGTATTGGCGTTACTTGTGTTTACTTTTTTCTCAATCCTGTTTCATATAACTAATCTTGGACAGCTTTTGTAGATCTAGACCTTATATTATGTTCTTATACCTGGATTTCTCCATACGACACCTCGTATATATCTTGACTTGAGTTGGTGCACTGTATGTATATTTAATAAATTCTTTCTATTTCACATGGTTCACGTTTTGTTTACTACTTTAGTTATTAATAATTTATTTCACTTTTTTTCTCTTTTCTGTGTAGTACTAGAAATTTGATATTGGCCCCTGAGATTTTACAAACTAAATAGATTGCGTACTATTTATAGTGGAGAAACGTTAGAAGTTGGGAGAGTGTCGATGTGGACGGCGGCCATCGATCATCTAGTTAGAATAAAATGCAATGGCAATTTAATACTACGAAAAAAATCAGCTGAGGTAAAATAGAGCACCAACAGTTTATTTTGTTATGGATTATTTGATGTCAAATTACCAAAGAAGAAATACAGCGACGCGTCTGAAATTAGAAAGTACAAAATTAGAAAATAATTGAGAGTATGATGGCAACATTCTGGGATATATGCCAGTTACTTTACGTATATTGCAGAAACTTTATAGAGCTCGTCTCAACTCGCTTAATTTGCATCCTATTAAGACTATAAGATAGCGACCATATAATTGCGGAGTACTCTAATGAGCGGATATAAACATTACAAAGATTTGCACTGTTCTCAAATATGAATGCTATTGCTTATTAACAACTCAACATTTTTCAAGGATTTGTTCACAGGATTATTAATATGAACAGCAAAGGTAAGGCAGTTACATTTGCAATACCGAGGTCAATCACTTCGTTTTTGTCATGGTAAAGCAGTTATTGATACTAGAAAGTAAAAGGTTTTCTTGACTCCATTGAAAATTGTATTTATATCGCTTTGTAAATAAAAACAGTCAATAGTACATTTAATGATTTTCTAGATTTTACGATAATCAGCAAACAGAGCATATTCAGAGCGTTTAATTGTTACTGGTATGTCATTAATAAACAAAAGAACAATAGGAACGCCTTGAGGAATACCGGATGAAGCTTGATCTTTCCTTGATGTACAGGTTCTATAAATAACATATTTTCGTGTCTGTGTAGAAAACGATTTGAGAGAGATCAAGTTTGATAACCTAAAACCATATATTTTTTTACGAATGATCAACATTATCAAAAGCCATGGCAAAGTCGGTATATACAACCTCAACCTGCAACTTTTTCTTCTAATAAAGTTTGCGTAAATCGATATGAATTTCTGGTTTTAGAAATCGATTACGGGAAAGTTTCAAAAAGTTTGATATTGATTGGAGTATCGATATAAGCATTTACAAATTGAATAAACCTTAACAATTAGCTACTTTATCAGGATAGGTATGGGTACGAAGTGAGTATAGAAACTTGTAAAATTCTGAGCATGACTTGTATGTACACTAAACAGGAATATCTATAATCAATTCTCGCCATACTCTTTTCGGTTTAAGAAAGTGGAGAGCTGAAGTAGTGTCCTCCACAGTTATTTGGTTTATAGTAACGTCATTTCAATAGACAATTGCACCTAGTCCACATAATATTGTGTATATAAATCCAAAATGATCTGTAAATGCGCCTGCTGTTTTATTGTTGTTATTTAAAGGAATAGAAATAGTTTGGTTTGCTGCTTATTTTTGATAAATGTCCAAAATATTTCCAGTTTGATTTGAATGGACTCTTCAGCTGCTTCGCAGCATGCATAATAAACATAATATTCCACTTGTTACTTTACTAATTTAAAAGACGAAGGAAGTATTGTACTCCGGCAAAAATTACTTTCCACGTATTTTTCAGATCTTCACGTTTTAAGGTTTCTAGATGACGAAAACATGTTTTCTCAATTCCGTTTGTTCGTTTATGGGCGGTATAAGTCAAAAACTACTTGTTGGAGGAAGATGATATTTTGCATGCGGAGTAGATATCTACCTGGCACAGAACCGAAAATACCTTCAGACAAATATATATAGGGTGAGCACCGTAAAAAATAAAACGTTATTTAAATTTGCTTTAATGCAGGAACACTTTTAACTTACACATAGCTCACCTTCGATGAAAATGGGACTCAAAATATATCGAAAAAAAAGAGCGCTGTCTACTGCAGCCAGCACAACGGAAAGATGTAAGGATTGCGGCGCACTGCATTCACCGCAAGGCATAGAAATGTGCAACGGTGATCCCACACCGCAAAATCTCAGATAGCGGTAGTTACGTGCTTACTTTTGAAGAAAGTTCTTTGTAAAGCGCTTTACAGATATTGTTTTTTCCTTAGCTCCACGTGTTTTTGATAGACTGTATTATTAAAGGACCTGATTTTTATTTACGGTGCCCACTGGGCGACATCTAACTGAATTTCCCATGAATTTTTACAAAATTCTGAGCGGGATAGACTTTCTACTTACAATAAACAATTTACAATTTTTTAAGGATTTCGTAATAATTGTGTCTCATGGTACAGGCGGTTCGATGAGGTTAGGTTAGGTTTTATTTTTAGAGAAAAAAAGCCTTCGAGGAGTTTTCCCAGCATCCCTCCGCCGTGTGGATGTGTTCCTTTTTTTACTTACATACAGTTACGTTATTGGATCTGAAGATCTACCAGAGATAGACACAGCAGAGTTAAGAACAGCGATAAAACAAATGAAGACATGTAAAGCTCCAGGAGAAGATCGTATTTCTAGCGAAATGCTCAAAGTGGGAGGAAGAACCCTTGAAAAGGCAATGCTTAAGCTGATGAATAGGTGTGTTGTCGACGGACACATACCCAAATCATGGCAAAATGCTGAAGTAATTTTGATATATAAGAAAGGTGACACCACAAATCAGGAAAACTACCTGCCTATCAGCTTATTATAGATCTGCTATAAACTCCTTACAAAGATACTGACCAACCGACTCACCACTAAGTTCGACTTCTATCAACCAATCGAGCAAGCAGGTTTCAGAAGAGGTTTTAGTACAACTGACCACATTCAAGTAGTTAAAACACTAATCGAAAATGTGCGGAATACAACATCCCACTCCACATCGCTTTTATCGATTATCATAAGGCGTTCGACTCTGTGGAAAGATGGGCAGTACTAGAAGGAATGGCAAGGGCACGGATTGACTCAAGATATATCACGCTTATCAAGCACATCTACGAAAACGCCTCGCTTAAAGTAAAAATTAATGAAGATCTTGAGACCCATGAAATCCCAGTAGAGAGAGGAGTGAGACAAGGGGATACGATCCCTCCCAAATTGTTTACCCTCGCCCTCGAGGACGTATTCAAGACGCTACCATGGCAGGATAAAGGTATCAACATCGACGGGACAAGACTAAATAATCTGCGATTCGCGGACGATATAGTTTTGATCAGTAACAGCGCACAAGAACTAAGAGACATGATAAAACAATTAGACGAAGCCTCTCAAACTATAGGCTTGACAATGAATGTAGGAAAAACAAAAATTATGAGTTCTGAAAATATAATGTCACTCTGAGAAACCAGACCCTCGAAAATGTCCAAGAGTACAATTACCTAGGACATAATATCAAAAGGGGTAAAAATAACCAAACGCTGAGCTCAATAGAAGAATCAGTCTCACATGGGTAGCTTTCGCAAAACTCAGTTATATTTTCAGAAACTCTGAAATACCAAACAATCTCAAACAAAATGTATACAACACATGTATCCTTCCCGTGGCTACATACGAAATGGAAACAGCAACGCTAACAAAACACAGCGCAAACAGGTTGAGAATTTGTCAACGAGCAATGGAGAGAGCCATGCTCGGAATTAGCCTCAGAGATAGGATTCGGAATGAAGATATAAGAGCCAGGACGAGGGTCGAAGATGTTATCAAAAAATTGCAAAACTAAAAATGGCGCTGGGCCGGTCATATTGCCCGAGATAGTAATAAATGGACGAAAGCAATACTACAGTGGCGACCCCGAGAAACCAGAAGAAGCGTTGGACGACCTCAAACAAGATGGCGAGATGACCTAAAAGAAATAGCGGGGCGAAATTGGATGCTGAAGGCCCAAAACAGAGACACATGGAAGAAAATGGAGGAGGCTTATGTCCAGCAGTGGACCTTGAGAAGCTAGAAGAAGAAGAAGAAGATTATTCTTTTATAAATACTTGTATTTAGTCAGGTTTCCACTGGAATTATGATATTGAAGTTTCCGACAAAGCAGTATTTCAGAATTTACTGGTTTTTGTTTTAATATTCGTATATAGTATACAGTTTTAAATGAGAAATATTAATGGACATCCTTAAAATCGTCAGCGGATTTAATTAAATACACCCTGCTCTCATCTGTTGCTCTCACGAAGATTTTGCCGTTGCGAGGTTGCGACATCATAAATACTTATATTATTGTTGCGTTTGTATTTCTTGCTTTTGACTAAATACTCGTATTTTGATGTGTAAGAGATTCATTGAGCTAATTAAATTAAACTGATTTGACAATCTCTACGCAATAAATCACATTTTATACTATTATCTATTATACTATTTTTCAAGTTGAAATATATTGCAATACTAACATACTTCATCAATATGAAAACATGTCCACCCTTACCTTTAGGAACACCGTGTGTTTCCAGATAGTGGACCATATAATACTGCTCCAGACCATTTATGCGATTTTTTAAATATTTTTTTCGATTTCCAAGGAATTTGATGCTTTTGATGTTTCAGTAGTAGAGAAATATTTAATAGTAAATTCCGATTGCATTCTTCTATTATTCAAGAGGAATCTATTGCAAGATTATTTATTGAGAAAAATTTCTTCTACATAATCTCAAATCTGTCAATTGTAAATTTAGATGTTAGTATTTGACATGTGAACATACCCTGGTATTTGTATATGTGCAAATAATCATTAATACTTGATTGTCATCGGACAACATTTTAAAAATACAAATATTTGGTTGGTAGAAATCTTCAAAAGAAAATAGTAATTTATAAGTAGCCAGTGGCTAAAAGCATCAGGCTTGTAATAAGCGACTTCTCGGTTCGAATCCATGGTCAGGCGGAATTTTTCCTCAGTCCATTGTATCGGTATCAAACTCGGTCGCCATTCACCGTTGAGAACAATTAATGGCACTCATTGCGGAAAACTGGTCTATGGGAAAGAGTTACCTGACCAAACGCAACACATGCTACACACACCATATACACTGAAGTTATGATAACCTCAAGGTATCATAAAGTTGGCGCGGAAATGCTTGGGTCGCGGACACTAGGCTCCCGGCCAAAATATGCCATACGAACATACATATATTGTACCCTCCGAAGATTATTTCGTTAATCAACCATATGTGACATAAGTAAACAGATGGTATAACTGACATTATAAATCGTTTAACTTTTCGATGCAGAAGATAATAACGAAAACATAAAAAAACGAATAAAGATGAAGATCCAGAAGGAGCATTTGATAACACATCCTTCAGATCAATTACAATGGCCTTACGAGGTCGTGGACTAGAGGAAACCTGCTGCAGGTGGATATAGAAAATGCCAACTGTGATTCCAGTTTTCGGCTTAGCGCTTTATATGAGCGAACACACCAATTGCACCTTTTATCTTTGTTTACATTGTGGTCGTTCAACGACAAGAACAGAAACGTAAGCTCACCGGCGGTAGATCGTGTGCTCTAACACCACGACCAGCGCTAACACATTTTACGAGTAACTGCAATGCGGTGAAAAGAGACGACATTATTTCGTGTTGTTCAGCAAATGTACGTCACTTAACATAGTTTCGAGTGCTAGAAATTCTCAAAATGTTGTTATTTTATTATCATAAATACATTTGTAGAAATATTTTAATTATATCTTAACACTTTGTGTGCAGAATCGTAATGCAACGTACGTTGCATAAATAAAGTATGAGCAACAAATATTTCCATCTAGTAAGGCTATGAAAGAACAAATTGAAGCCTTTAAAATTGGTTCACATTGTTGTGAGTGAATATTTCAAACTTCAAACTGTTATAGGACCACTCCCTAACTTTCTAATTCTTAGTCCAGACAGTGGTTCCGAGAACCGCACTAATCCGAGGACTGGAATCCTAGTTGGCGTTTAGTATAGACTACATGCTGAGAGGAAGGGTGGTCTACAAATCACTGCTGAATGAAACCGTAGCAGTTCGGATGACAGCAGGATTTCTCTCTCCCCTGATATGGAACCTTGTCATAGACGAGCTTCCACCAGAGTTCAGCAGTAAGGTTTTCTCTCACTTAGGATAGTCTGACGACCTTGTCATAGTAGCAGAAGGGAGGATTGCCAACATAATCAAGAAGAGTATGCAATAGGCCCTGAACGTTGTGTCCAGGTAGACTGAAAGGGAATGCCTTAGGGCCAGTATCGAAAAAGCCACTATATTACCATTTTCGCGAAGAAAAATCCTAGAGAGCTATAGACCCTTACTTCTTTGAGGTAAAGAACCTGATTGCCGGGAGAGATAAAGTACTTGGTGTCATATTGGACTCTAAACTAACCTGGAACCAACACATTAACAAAATTATCAGAAAATCTGAAACTACGCCGGCGCTAGTTAGATGGACATAATGATACATCTTGGGGTCTCAAACCAGGAATGGTGTATTGGCCCATAGGGGTCAGACCAGCTATTATGTATGCGGCCCTTGTGTGGTGGCCCACGGCTTGCATGTCTAGGCATAACCAGGGCAACAAGAACAACGCCCACTGCTACAATGGTGACTGTATACGCGATATTACAGTGTGCGCGAGAATACAAACGGAGGGCTTATAAACATACGTGAATCTACATAATGTCGGACAGCCAGTCTCGAGTAGTAAGACTTTTTCCAGACTGGTATGGGAGTGTCTAAAGGAACTCAATGACTTGGCAAAATAGAAAGAGTTTGAAGTGGCCATGGGATCTCCACTATCTCCAGTAGTCAGTAACATCTACATGGAAGACTTTGATGAACGAGCTATATCTCAATATGAGAACAAGCCTAGTCTATGGCTGCGATACCTAGATAATACTTTCGTAATATGGCCCCATGGAAGAGAAACACTGGACGACTTCCTGGAACATCTCAATAATCAAGCCCGATCAATTAAGTTCACGATGGAAATAGAATCGGAAGGCAAACTCCCATACCTAGACGTACTAGTCCAGAAGATTGGTGACAC